>JAADXL010000660.1:0-20012 GCA_023337755.1 Pythium aristosporum | reverse complement strand
GTACTACAACGTTTGGCACGAGTTTCACATCTACTACAAGTGGGGCTGGGAGGGTGTGAGCGAGACCGAGGTCATGAACGCTGCCCGTCAATACCGAGCGACCCACCTGGACAACTGGACGGGCAACTGGATTTTCATGGGTGAGTGGAGCCTCGCGCACACGGACGAAGCGCCGTTCACGGACCGTAACTTGTTGAAGGAGTTTGCAGCAGTGCAGATGAAGAACTTTGAAGGAGCGCACTCGGGCTGGGCGTTCTGGTCGTGGCGCCACGACGACGAGTGGCAGGAGCTCTCAGTGTGGTCACTTCGCCAGTTGTTGCGCGAGGGAATCCTGACGGTGCCGCGGGCGAACTAGGACCAAGCGAAGAGCTACGGACTGAGAGTCTGGTTTATGTTGTACGTCAGATATCGGTAGCATGTCGAGTATATACAATATAGTGCACATCGGACGACCCGCAGATTAGGGGCTCCTACTGACAGCTACCTCAGCGAAGATCGCCACCAGTCATGGATCTTGATGTGCAAGGAGTTGTGGCCAAGAATGTGTTCAAACTGACCTTCATACGAAGTACCTACTATTAATACTACTTGGTAGTTGATCCCATGTGCGCCGTGTGGTGACGCAAGGGAGTCCTGGAGCGCGGGAGTATCACGTCGGAACCATTGACAAACTCTCCATTGAGCTGTAGTTGCGACTGCGACAGCCACGGCCATGGGATGGCCGCCACGAGATGCGGCACCACTAGCCGTCGCAGGAAAAGACTACGAAACGGTTACAGCCGCTCTTGTAGTTACATACCATGGCTCAAGAAAATGCACCTCTTTATCCCCCACACACTCGCATGACCGAGACGCGACGCGGAGGGCGTTCTCAATGAGATTGGACAGACTAAGTATACAGGTTAGGAGCTGAAAGGCATAAGAAGCAGCACGACCAGCGCTCTACCACCATCGGGTCACGCGACACAAAGCACATTCGCAGTCAATGGTTGGCCACAGGAGGCTATGCAGCTTGCACCGCCAGTCTGGTGTACGCTCGCAATTGTGAAACCAAAGAAACACGACGACGACCCACGCAGCCCGATGTGCTGATGCTCATTTTGCAATCTTCCATCGCCCAGAACCCGCAGAGAAAGATGCGAATTACTACGCTACTGGCAACCACCGCGGCCTATGCTGCCGTCCGAGGGGACTCGACCGCTTCTGCCCCGTGGAGCGCAACTGCTTCGCACCGCAACTTGGCGGCGACGCACGTGCAAAGCTGCTCGCTCGAGACCGGCGTCGACTATGTGGCAAACGACATCGCTAATGTCCCGGCTACGGAGGCGTCCGACTGCTGTGCCAAGTGCAACGCCCAAGCCGGATGTGGTGCGTTCACGTGGACCAATTGGAACGGTGGGACCTGCTGGCTCAAGAGCTCCAAGGGGTCGACCGTCGCTAAAGAGGGCGCTCAATCTGCGGTGGTGTCTTCAGTCGCGTCCAGTGGGTCATGCTCGACGATCGAAGGGGGTGTCGACTATGTGAGCAACGACATTGCGAACGTCCACGCGGCAGCCGCGACCGACTGCTGTGCTAAGTGCAGTCAACACGCGGGCTGCGGGGCGTTCTCCTGGACTAACTGGAACGGTGGCACGTGCTGGCTGAAGAGTAGCAAGGGTGCGACGACCGCGAATGCCAATGCCTTCTCGGCAGTCGTGCTTTCTACGGGCTCTGCAACACCAGCACCAACGCCGGCTCCAGCAGGGGTGTGTTCAGGTGTGGAGCACGACATCGATTACCCCGGTTCCGACATTGGTAACGTCCCGGGAGTTGGCGCCAGTGATTGCTGCACGAAATGCACTCAACGCAGCGGCTGCGGCGCGTTCACATGGACCAACTACAATGGTGGAACCTGCTGGTTGAAGAGCGGCAAGGGGTCCCCACAGACTCTGTCGGGTGCGGTCTCGGGTGTGATTATTGCTTCCCCCAATCTGAATCCGACTGTGACTTCCGCTGCACCGACGCCAGCCCCTGCGTGTCCCGTCGTGGAAGAGAACGTCGACTACCCAGGGTTGGATATCGCCAACGTCACGGGCAGTGGCGCTGCGGACTGCTGCTCCAAGTGTGGCCAGCGCGCTGGCTGTGGGGCGTTCACGTGGACCATCCACAATGGTGGGACCTGCTGGTTGAAGAGCGGCAAGGGGTCCCCACAGACTCTGTCGGGTGCCGCCTCGGGTGTGATGGCCGATCCTGGAATGACAACTCCGACTCGGACGTCACCAAACGGGCTCGCGACCCCTGTCGAGCTGCTCCGCGGGGGTTACACTCGTATGAGGGCCGTGAACCTCGGCGGCTGGCTAGTTGCTGAGAACTGGATGTCGCTGTCCTCGCCCGCGTGGACGGGTGCCGGGGACGCTGCCGACAAAGGGGAGTATATCGCGATGCAAAGACTGGGCAAAGACAAGGGCACACGCCAGTTTGAACAGCACCGCGCGACCTGGATCACAGAGAAAGATATCCAAGCGATCGCGGCTGCCGGCCTGAACGCTGTGCGCGTGCCTGTCGGCTTCTGGATCGTTAACGACGACCCCTCGACTGTCGCCTCGGACATATCTCGCGTCTACGCGCCCGGCGCTCTAAAGTACCTCGACAAGCTCATCAACGAGTGGGCGGTCACGCACAATCTCGCGGTCATGCTGAGTCTTCATGCACACCAGGGGTCTCAGAATGGATACGACCACAGTGCACCGCAGACCTTTGGCGCCATCACATGGAGCGACTCTCAAGCCAACGTCGGCAACTCGCTCCAGTTTGCCACGTTTCTCGCGGATCGATACAAGAACAGCGCCGCGTTTCTCGGCATGAACCTCATGAACGAGCCCATGTTCCCGACCAACCTCGATGTCGTGCAGGCGTACTACCTGGAGGCCTACAAGCGGATCCGCGCGACGGGCAATTGCATCCTCGTGACGTCTCCGCCTCTTTGGAACCAGACGCCGCCCACGATGAAAGACTTTATGCACTCGTCCGAGTTCGCGAACGTCTGGCACGAGTTCCACACGTACTACCGATGGACCCACGAGGGCAAGACCGAGGCACAGATCCTCGACACGGCAAAGCCCTACCGTGCCATGGTCATCGACCCGTGGACGGGCAACAAATTACACATTGGCGAATGGAGTCTCACAGGTCCGGACTCGGCACCGTTTCAGGACAAGGAAGTGCTGCGCCAGTTTGCGGCGATCCAGATGACCAACTACGCGGCCGCACCGGCCGGTTGGTCTTTCTGGTCGTGGCGCCACGACGAAGAGGTCACAAAGATCTCTGGCTGGTCGCTGCGTCAGCTGCTGCGCGAAGGGATCATCACGATCCCGAGCGGCGAGGTGTCGGCTTGATAGACAGGATACACACATGTACGTTGCACATTTTTATGTACTACATTTAACAACCGAACAAATACGATAGTTCTACGAACTCTTTAATTAAGCGTTCTCACGGCAGCTGTAGCGCTCGTTCTTGAGGTCGAGCGACTTGAAGAGCGTATCAAACTGGAGTTCGTTGGCCTGTTGACACGCCGGCGCCTTGGCACCTTCGTACTCGATGCCAAACACTGGCTTGTTGAGCTTAATGAACGGCGTGAGCTTGGCACACTCTTTGTACTGGTAGCATTGCTCATTCACTGCAAAGTCAAACACTGGTGCGAGCTGCTCGATCTGCGCGAGGTCGTTCTTGAGTCCCACAGCCAGGCCCAGACCATGGGCCGTGGTCGCTAAGAACGTGTTGTAGTCGAGTTGCGTGGCAGCCGACAGAGGGAAGCCCGAGTCGTTGAACGCGCCGTCGACGTTGTCGGGATCCACGGCGTCGCACCCCTTCTTCTTGGCGAGAGCCATGCGGGTCTTGATGATCTCACGGAGCTTAGTATTCCGCGTGTCGAGCCAGAACTCGCCTTCCCATTCGGGCAGCGCCTTGCCGTACATGTCACTCGTGAAGAGGTTCTTGTCGGAGCGCCAGTTCTCATACGTGCCGGCGCTAAAGTAGCACACGACGCGCACGCCCTCGGCCTTGAGGGCAGCGATGGTTGCGACGTCCGTGTCGAACAGGTCGAGATCAAACATTTGCACCTTGGGCGAGAGGTCGAGCGTGCCGCTGAGCTGGATCTGGTACGATGTACCGGGCGTTGGCTTCCACCACGAGCCAGTGGAAACTGTTGAAGGCGCTGCTGAGGGCGTGGCCATGGGGGACGCTGTAGGCGTAGTCGCAGGAGTAGTCGGCGACGGGACCGTCGCTGGGGGAGCCGTCGTCCGCGTTGTTGGGCGTCTCGTCGTGCTATTCACTGGTCGTGGCCCGGTGTCGCTGTCGCCGGCGACACCATACGCGTTGGCGATTGTAGTGGAGAACGCACTGACGGCGATAACTGCAGCAACGACCGAGTGGAAGATCTTCATGGCGGATAGAAGGAAGTGGGCGCGACGGGGAGGATTGGGGAGTGAGACGCTCGGAGACGCTCGACTAAATCGTTTCGCATGGGAGCGATCGGTGAGGAGAGAGAGAGAGTCTCTCCCTAGAAGTGAATGCTGCTTGGCGTATGGAAAATTCTGGTCCCAGGAAGTTTCTGACAACGTGGCTCTTCAACCCGAGCAAATCGCATCGAATGATTAGCTGAAAAGCATACTTTAATACATTGGATTGGTTAAAAACACGAATTGTGTAGCCATGTGCACCACGTCACAGCTGCTTCGACGCAGCTCCATCTGCCTGCGACGAACAGGACGCGCGAGTCTCGACGCCAGCGTGGCGAACACGGAGATCTTGCGGTTTGTATGTGCACCCAACTGCACTGTGACCCTACCGTTCGTTTCGGGAGAAGCTTGCAGTATCAGTTGAAGAGGTCTGAATCGCACGATCTGAACACCATCGAACGGATCACTACGAGCCACTCGCTTACGTTCTTCGGACTCAGCTGGTGAGATAAACGTCGTGAAGACGTTGAGGTGATGAACGCCAATTGGGTACATCAACAGAGTCGTGGGGATACGAAACGTGCTTATATGCACAGCGACCAGCCGTGTTTCTCCATCACGTACACGTGTATCTAGTTTTGCGGGCCGCAAAAGTCGGCCTGGCCCACGTTGAGCAGTCCGGGCGTGAGCACGTAGGCGAGGATGGCGCCGACAATGATCGCCACGGGCGACGGCATGTTGAACACGCCGACCATGAGCCCCGTGGCGAGCCCGATGGCGGCGTCGGCGTTCGAGTGGACGGCCTTCTCCCAGAGCAAGAAGATGGACGCGACGATGAGCCCACAGGCAGCGGCGTTCACGCCCGCGAGAAAAATGCGCAGGTTGCGGTTGTCGCGGACCTGTTCCCAGAGCGGTAGCAATCCAAAGAAGAGCGTAATACCTGGGCCAAAGAGCCCCGCGGCCGCCACGATCGCGCCGATGGGACCGTAGACTACGGCGCCAAGATACGCCGAGATGTTGAACATGGGTCCGGGCAGCGACTGCACGAGCGCAAAGCCCACGAGGAACTGCTCCTTGGAGACCCACCCGAGATCCACAAAGTTGGTCAGCAGCATGGGCAGCATGACTTGGCCCCCGCCGAAGATGATCGAGCCGATCCAGTAGAGCGCGTAGAACATGGAGAGCAGCGTCTTGTGCTGCGCGTCCTGCGGGTGGAACACGGCGAGCGCGATGAGCACGGCAAACCACACGAGCAGGATCAGCGCACCGCCCAGCGGCGAGATACCGATCTGCTTCTGCAGGTTGTGGGACGCATGGCGGTCCGGGGCGATGGCGACGGGCGCGAAGCCCGTGACGTGGCCCACGAGGATGACGGCGCCGCCAAAGACCATGACCGACGGGAAGACGAGCGTCGAGAGCCCCTGCGTGGCCAGCACGATGCAGGACGACGCCGTGGCGACAAACGCCTTGAGGAGGTTGTCGCCCACGGCCTTTTGCCAGAGCCGCACGGCCGCGATCACGACGAGCGAGACGGCGGCCGGCGCGAGCCCACGCATCCAAACCGGGAGGCCGTCGTGGAGGTACGTCTGCGCGCCGACGCCGGCGGCCGTGAGCACGACAAAGCCCGGCAGCATCCAGAAAAAGAGCGCGACGAGACCGCCGAGCAGTCCCGCACGGAAGAGCCCCATCGAGGTCACGACCTGCGTCGAGGACGGCCCCGGAATCGCCGAGGCGATCGAGAGCACTTCGAGGAAGCGCTCGTCCGAGAGCCACTTCTTGGTGCGCACGAAGCGGTCATGCGCGAGCGCGAGGTGCGACGGTGGGCCGCCGAACGAGAAGAGCGAGAGCGGCACGATCTCGGTCACGACCGAGAGCAGGCGGCGCCAGTACGGCTCGTCGCTGTGCGCGTGGAGCAGCAGCAGGTCGTCGTCCGGCGGGGCGGCACCGCCCAGCAGCGCGTCGCGCTCCGACGGCTTGGAGGTCTTGGACATGGAGCTCTTGGGTGCAGAATGGAGAGTGAGCCCGAGAAGCTCGAACGAGGAGACCAGTCAATTTGAAGTGGAGCTAGAAAGTGCAATTCTGTCGGCCACGGTAGTCTCAGTAGACCATCACTCATGCGGATTCTGAATCTTCTGAATTTCCAGAATCGAATCTCCGGATTCCGAAGAGTTCAAAAGCCGAGTTGCAGCGAATCTTCCGGCTTCCCACTGCACGCTCACTCACCCCCCACACGACACTTTATTTCTCCTCCTTCCACCGACGTGAGTCACCAGTGATGAGTCACTTGTCTTGGGAGAGGAATGCATGCATGTGGCACACATTCCACTCCCAGGACCCGCGAGCGAATCAAGAGGCTTTCGCAAGCCATCGAAACAATCCCTTTTGCACTGACGAAACTGACGAGCTCAGTGGAGATTCGCCACTGCCGCGTGATCCAGAAGCAAAAGAGTGCTGGTACTAGAAGGAGAGAGCCATGATGTTCAACTAATTCACCTTAGACAAACGGATTACTACGTCGACTACTCGTAGGCACTACGAGGGTCTCACTTACGCCTGCTTGGCGGACGCGGGCGCCGGGAACACGATGGTCTGCATGGCACGGCCCGGGAGCGACACCTGGACCGTCTGTCCCGTGGGGCCCTGCACGGTGAAGCTGCGCGGGTCGTTGTTGCGGTTCATGGTCACAACAACGACGCGCTGCTCGGGCGTGAGGAACGCGACCTTGTGGATCTTGTGCCAGTTGTTGTTGCTCGTCTGCGTGAGCTCGATGCGCACCGAGCCGGCCGGGATGAACTTGGAGAGGTGGCCAAAGTAGTAGTACATGGGCTGCTTGTAGAACTCGGTGCCCGACTTTTCGTCGACGAGAATGGGCGCGTCCACAAAGTTCTTGGCCCAGTTGGGGCCGCCGTTCGTGTCGAGCGCAATGTTCCAGTCCGTGTACCCGGCGGTCCACATGTTGATGTCCTCAATGGCGTCACGCGCAATATTCTCGGCGCGGAACCAGCCCTGCTCGGGCTGATCGATCTTGACGCCGGCACCCGTGCCGAGAGCGGCCGGGAGGAACCCTTCGCACGACTCGGTCGCGAACAAGAAGATATCGGGAAACTTTTTCTGGAACGCCTCGAGCTTGTCCCAGTCGCCGCCCAGTTCAAAGAAGAAGAAGTCGAGGTTCTTGTACCAGTGGATGCCGACGCCGTCAATGTACTTGCGCGCCTCGGCGTCCTCATACACCTTCATGCGGTCGGGGAGATCGGCCTTGTTGTCGTCGTGGGCAATGAGCTTGATCTCGGGGAACCGCGCCTTGAGCATGGGTCCCAGGTCGAGCTTGATGAAGTCGCGTTCCTCTTCGGGCGTCAGGCGCAGCGACTGCCACTCGTTGGGTGTGATGAGGGGCTTGCCCGGCTCGTTCTGCACCGTGAGGCCCCACATCTTGATGCCCTCGGCTTCGAACGCCTCGAGCGCCTTAATGTAGTACAGCGCCAGCGCCTTCCAGTACTTGTCTCCGGGCTTGCCCTTGAGGTTGCAGTTGGTCGTCTTGTTTTGCTTGGTCATCCACACCGGCGGCGCCCACGACGACGCGAAGATGGAGAGCGGACGAGACGTCATGGCGATGGCACGCTTGATCAGGTTGAGCTTGTTCGAGTTGGGCGCGCGGTCCACGTCGATGGAGAAGTGCTTCATCTCAAAGTCGTCGACATTGTCGTTGTACGAGTAGATGGACTCGGAGAAGTCGGCCGACGCGATCGGAATGCGGCCGACCGAGTACTGGATACCGTCGGTCGAGTAGTAGGCGTCGAGCAGCTTCTGCTGGAGCGGCGGCGTGAGCTTGTAAATGTTGATGGCCGCGGCGTCCGTGAACGCGCCGCCAAAGCCAATCATCTTCTGGTACGCGCGCTTCGTGTCGACCGTGAGGTCGACCTTCTTGGGCTTGGTCGCATCGAGGTTCGTGGTCGAGTAACTCAGGCGGGCGCCGGCCTTGGAGGTCGTGTACACGCCGACTTGGCCGGCCGTGAGTGAGAGGTAGTCGTTCGAGACCGAGTCGCACGACGCCTCAGTGCACACGCAGACACCCTCGAGGTTCTTGCCGTAGCGCTTCGAGAAGCTGTTGCAGGCTGCGTCCGTGCTCGAGACTAGCAGGCCCAGCGCCACGAGCGCCGAGGCACACCAGCGCTGCATCATGGTTGACGTCTCTTGGGAGTGGGAAAGGGAGAGAGAGTGCTTCCGACCGAGGAAATGGAGGAATGACAAGATCGGCGGGAAAGCGAGAGATGCTTGAGCTGCCAAGTTTGGCTGGATAGGGCCGTGAGTGACGTTGGGTGAGCACCCTCAGCGGCTGGGAGCCTGAGGGCTCAGCCAGATTGAACTGACTGGGAGCACAGAGGATGCGGCCTTTCTAAGTCACGGGACCAGCAGAATCAGCGCATCCAGCTTTCACTGAAGGGATGCGCCCCCTCGTTCATATCGCAGAAGCTCGTTCTGTACGAGACGGTCCCGTTTGACTGGTCCAGCTGAACAACCCGGTTCTGCTGATGGCTGGGTCCGTTAGGATGTTGTTAATATAATAGGTTTGACGTTATAATATATACCGAGCCATATTATGCCTCGGTTTGGTCGAATGTCTACTACAATAGCGTATCTCCCAATTTGTGATGAGCTCATCAGAGGCTCTCACAGAGCTGATGGAAAACCACAACGGGGTGACACATGCACAAGCGACGGGCCAGGAAAGATCTTTCGGTGTACACGAGACAAGCCATTCATAAAAGGTGCGGCAAGAATCCAGCACCCACACTGTGCGACTTTTCCAGAGAGAGAGAGAGAGAGAGAGAGAGAGAGAGAGAGTCAGAAGGTCAGAAGTGATTTTGATCGTCGACTAAAAGCACTGTCAGTACGGTAAAGACCCCCGGGCAACCCTTGTAAACAGAAACTCAACTCCTGGCCCGCCAGTTCAAGGTTGAAGCGTGGCTTCAAGCCACGCCAACTCTCCCACTCAACTGTCTGATAATTTTTAATACTGTCTACACTTCAACCCCCTATACCAATCCAACGCCACGACGGGATTGGTATGCGAGTTGAAGACGCAGGTTTTTTTAGTTTGAGTGTTCCGAGTCCATTCGCCAGTCTTCCAGGCGGCACCACCCTTCTGGTGAGCAACGCCGTCACCATGACGGCATGGCGGTGATGCACACTCTTTCACGGAGAGACTCCTAATACTAATGCACAACTTCCCGACGGGAAACGAGAGGCGTCCTGCTTGGCCACGACGATGTGAGTCTGTTCCTCAGTCACATAAGCAAGCGACCATTGCCACTGTAGCAAATGGGTTCACACGACAACACTACCATGTTTGCAGTTGACACTACTACGACTTTGGCCTTAGGCGCTCGGGAAGATGATGGTCTTGACCGAGTGCGCTTCCAACGCAAGCGTGAAGGTCTGTCCGGACGGCGTCTGGAACACGGACGTAATAGGATCGTTCTTGCGGTTGCAGAACACCACGACCAGACTCTTGGTCGGCGTGAGGAACGCCACTTGATGGGTGCTGCCCCAGTCCTTGTTCCCAGCCTTTCTCAGGTTCACACGCACCGAGCCCTTGGGCAGGAACTTGGCAAAGTGGCCCATGACGTAGTACATTGGCTGCTTGTAGAACTCGGTCCCCGAGACTTCATCCACGAGAATCGGCGCGTCCACAACGTTGCCCGCCCAGTTGGGTCCGCCACCCGTGTCGAGCACGAGGTTCCAGTCGGTCCAGCCCGTAGCCCAGTTGGCGAGATCGTCAATGATATCACGCGCGTACATTTCGCCACGCGCCCACATCTTGGTCGGGTCGTTGAGCTTGGTGCCGCGTCCGCTGCCGAGGAAGTCCGGCAAGGACCCTTCGCAGGCCTCGGTCGCGAGCAAAAAGATATCGGGGTACTGGTTGTGGAACGAAGCGAGCTTGTCGTAATCGCCACCCGTCTCGAAGAACCAGAAATCCAAGTTCTTGTACCAGTGGAAGCCGGCGCCGTCAATGTACTTGCGTGCGTCAGCGTCTTTGAAGATGGCGAGGCGATCAATAAGATCGGGCTTCTGGTCGTCGTGGGCAATGAGCTTGATCTTGGGGAACTTGGACTTGAGGAGCGGGCCAAGGTCCTTCTTGATAAAATCACGCTCTTCTTCAGCCGACAGCCGCAGTGACTGCCAATGGGCGAGCTGGAACGGCGGCGGGTTCGGTTCGTTCTGCACCGTGAGCCCCCAGATCTTGATGCCCTCGGCCTCGTAGGCCTCGACAAACTTGGTGTAGTAGAGCGCGAGCGCCTTCCAGTACTTGTCCCCCGGTGCTCCTTTCATGTGGCAGTCCTCCGTCTTGTTTTCCTTGGTCATCCACACGGGCGGCGCCCACGGACTGGCGAAGATGGAGATCTCGCGCTTGGACGTGGCGAGCGCGCGTTGAATGAGGTTCAGTTTGTTGGACTTGGGCGCGCGGTCGACGTCAATCGAGAAGAACTTCATGTCAAAGTCATCCACGACGCTGTTGTACGAGTAGACCGACTCGGAGAAATCGCACGACGCGATCGGGATGCGCCCGAGCGTGTACTGGAGGCCCGTGTCGGCGTAGTACGCGTTGAGCACTTGCTGCTGCAGCTTGGGCGTGAGCTTGTACACGTTGATGGCTGCCGCGTCCGTGAAGGCGCCGCCAAAGCCAATGATGCTCTGGAATGTCACACTCGAGTCGATAATCCAGTCGACGGTGCTGGGGTTGGATGCGTCCAGTGTCGCGGCCGTGTAGGTCAGGCGGTCGCCGGCCTTGGAAGTCGAGTACACGCCGACCTGGCCCTTGGTCAGCGACAAGTAGCCGTTCGAGACCGTGTCGCACGAAGCTTCGGTGCAGACGCAGACGCCGTCAATGTCGCGGTTGAAGCGCTTGGAGAAGTTGGGGCAAACCGTCTTGGCGATCGCCGCGTCGCCACCAGAAGCGGCCAGTGCGAGCGCGAGCGCCAGCGACGCGATTGACCACGAGCGCATCATGGTGGAGGTGAAAGAAGAAGGGAGAGGACTTGAGGATCGCTGGGAGCGAGGAGATTGCCAAGTGAGAGCTCAGGAGAAGAAGACAAAACAACGGCGTTGGTCTCCACTGGAGGCTGCAGAGGCTGTCAGTGAGGCGGTGCATCATGTCAGCCGCACGGTCTACTGCACAGGATCAATTTCCTCTTGATCGGTTGGTGACGGTGTCACGAGGGACAAAGTAGATTCATGTTGAAGGTTGGACATGTGGATCTCCTCGATTTGGGGTGGGGAGACCGACCAGATCGATCGGAGCCAAAAGAAAATAAGAGTGTACTGTACATGTAGCATGACTGCACATTTTTGTTGTATACTAAATCTAGTATGTTTATGTGCATTATTTGTGAATTGCGACTGGTGATGGAGCAGTCTCCAAAGTGCATGTACTTTTGGAACGGACTGAACGACTGCAAGATCTCGATGAGTACTGAAGTGTCTGAACTGACAAAAGTGAAGATGACTGCACAGTGACAGCACTGACACCTGTGTCATCTTGACTCAAAGTGTCATCTCACTCATCTTCAGTTCAGACAGGCAAGGTGACGTGCTTTAGAAGGTGAAGCGAGGAGCACGCTTCACTTTCCTCTTCACTGACTCGGTGAGAATACTAAATTACAGTCCACCTCACTTTCTTCTCACCCTTGGTCTGGCGATCTTTTCCTCTGAGAATCCCAGAGCGAAAGATTTGTATCCTGACCTAGGATACATACCGTAAGGATTTGTCTCTTTTTATGTCAGATTCTGCAGCACAGTTTCGCAAACAAGTGCGGCACAATTTGTGTCGCATTGTTTGCGAAACTGGGACTGTTTTTTGGTCAACAAGCCACAAAACAAAGTGCCTCTTGTCTGCCCAAAAAGTGTGCAACTGTGGGTACTGGTTATGTCTGCTTGAAGATTGTCCACCGGCTCTTTGCCCAGAAACGAGTCACCCACGCGGTCAGAGAAGAGACAGTGGACACCATGTGTTGTTCTCTCTATTTTCGAAAAAAAGACCCGACCACATCCACTCATCCGGCGGGTGATCCTTTCCAAAAACCGCTTTACCGTACTTGTTCCATATTTACGACACGAGCTCAACAGCAACAACCGTTAACACGCCGGACGCGCAGTCGTCACCACGGGCTCCGACGGCGTCGGCAGCGGGCACGGTGTTGAGGGTACCGGCCTCGTCGTTGTAGGAGCGGAGGTCACCGGTGTCTGAGTCGTCGGAACGGGCGACGCCGTCACCGGCGTCTGGGTCGTCGGAGCAGGCGACGCCGTCCCCGCCGCCGCCACAGGGAAGAGCACGGTCTGGACGGTCTTGGCCGGCAGAGTAATCGAGACCACTCGTCCACTCGCAGCGTCACGCAGCTTGAGCTGAACGGCGCTACTCTGACGGTTCGAGAAGATCGCGACGACTTGACCTGTGGGCGTCATGAACGCGACCTTGTCGACACTTCCGAGCTTGTTCTCTTCGCCCACACGGAGCTGGATCCGCGTCGAGCCCTTGGGCAGAAACTTGGCGAAATGGCCCATGATGTAGTACATGGGCTGTTTGTAGAACTCGTTTCCCGACACTTCGTCAATGAGGATGGGGGCGTCCACGACATTCTTGATCCAGCCGGGTCCGCCCGTCGTGTCGAGCACCAAGTTCCAGTCCGTCCAGCCGACGGCATAGTTGGCGAGGTCGCCAATGATGTCGCGTGCGTAATTCTCGGCGCGTTGCCAAATGACCGCCGGCTCCTGGATGCGCACGCCCCTGCCCGTGCCAACGGGCGGGGGGAAGGAGCCTTCGCAGGCCTCGGTCGCGAGGATGAAAATGTCGGGAAATGCCGCGTGGAAATCCGCGAGCTCCTTGAAGTTGCCAAGTCCTTCCGCGATGAAATCCAGGTTCTTATACCAGTGAACACCCACGCCCGATACGTACTGCCGTGACTCGGGGTCCTGAAGCGCGGCACGCCACTGTGGTAGTAGGTCTTTTTGGTCGTCCAGCATAATGATCTTGACGTCCGGGTGGGTCTTTCGTAGAAGAGGCCCCAAATCCTTCTTGATGAAATCGCGTTCCTGCGTCATATTGAAACGAAGCTGCTGCCACGCGAGAAAGCCGACCTGCTCGTTCGGTTCGTTCTGCGTAGTCATGGCCCAAAAGCTCACGCCTTCCTTCTTGTACTCGTCCAAGAACTTCTGGTAGTACAGCGCCAGCGCCTGCCAGTACGGCTCACCAGGTTCGCCTATGATGTGGGAATTCTCCACCTTCTTTTCGCGCGTCATCCACGCGGGCGGCGCCCACGACGACGCAAACAGCAAGACGTCTCGAGACGACTTGGCGAGCGCACGCTTGAGAAACGCGAGCTTGTGCGTGGCCGGTGATTTGTCAATGTCGATCGAGAAATTGGTCATTGCAAGGTCTCCGTCAACCGGGTTGTACGAGTAGACCGACTCGGAAAAGTCGGTCGAGCCGATGGGCACACGTCCCAGCGTGTACTGGAGACCGCGGTCGCCAAAGTAGGCCTCGAACAGCTTTTCTTGGAGAGCAGGCGAGAGCTTGTAGGCGTTGATGGACGCTGCGTCCGTGAATGCGCCGCCAAAACCACTGATCTTTTGGTACGTGATGGACGCATCGAGCGTGACCTCGACACCCGACGACCCACTGACGGACGCACCCAAGGGCAGCGTCGAGTACGCGAGTCGGTCGCCTGCGAGCGAGGTCTGGAAGACGCCAACTTGGTCGCTCGCGAGCGAGAGGTAGTCGTTCGAAATCTCGTCGCAGGACGCAGCCGTGCACACGCAGACACCCTCGAGGTTTGTGCCGAAGCGAGATGAGAACGACGAGCAAGGAGACGCGTTCGTGGGCTGCGCCACGAGCGCAGCCAGCGCCACCGAGACGAGTAGTGCGCGTGGAGGGAGCATGGTGACGGGAGAGAAGAGGTGTGTGGACGACGGCGGTGCGATTCGTAAATGGCCTCGGTGGAGTCTGCGTGACCGCCTCGGAACGGCAGTCCGGTATCGAATAGTCTCCACTCCATCGAATGAGTCTGACGGCGAACGTGAGACAAAAGACGCGTTGAGCGAATCGGAAGCAGGCATTGGTGTGGGCCGCGGGCAGTTTGCTGTCGTGATGGCACGAGCTTCAATTGCATTCCTCAGTCTCATTGACAACCTGTCACGGAAGATCGCTTGATGCCACGCGAGACGCGTGATGCCAGTGCGGCATCACAACATCTCATTGGGAGTACTACAGTAATCTCATGTGGTCGCTCACAATCTTAGCACACGTCGCAGATGTGTGACGTGTGCGATCACATATCAGTGAGCCTCTTCGCCTCGCCCAATACTCTTCTCTATTCACAAGGTCGAAAACGCCTTCCGCTGTTTCGCGTCGAGAGGGCTATCGACCTACCGGTACGACCGTCGCTGGGTTGTCGAAAAGAGAGGTGTTCCCTTCTTCATCGCACCTTTCTTTTTGCCACCGCCGGGAGCCATTGGTGGCGACGCCGCGCCGCTCCCCGACAGTGGGCCGGTGGCCGAGCCCCACATGGACGGCGAACTCGTTACGTCTCTTGGAGCACCACTTGCGCTGCCGCCCAGTGGTGGGTAGTACCCTGAATTACGCGTGATGGTCGCAAAGGACGCATCGCTGTCAGCGGGCACTTGGTCAGTAAACGACGACGCAGAGTCGCTGCTGAACTGGAGCCCGTCCTGAAATGCGTCGGCCAGCGACGGCATCTCGGACGGCGCCGGCCAGTGGGCCTCGCCATCCTCCAATGAGAAACCACGCAGCGTCGGATGGTCGCCATAGTGCACGGCCAACGTCGCGCGGGACATGGCCGAGCCATTGGCGTGCTTGCTGTTGTTGCCGGAGTTGCTCTTCTTGTCAGCATTATTCTTCAAGCGGCGTTGCTTCTCGCGTTTCTTCAGCTCGGGGCGAAACGCTTCGAGTGTTTCACGTGACAGCAGCGGCGAAAGGTCAAGTTCACACACGTAGAAGTCGCAAAACTTGGGGAGATGGCCAAGAAAGCGGTACCTCTTCTGGACGGCGTCGTCCATCACGAGGTGCTCGACGTCGAGCACACGTCCTTCGATCGTATCCGGAAGCAGCTCATAATGAGGACTGTGAACGGACGGCTCGGCGCGAGACGACAGTGGAGGAGACGCTGCGCCAGTCCACGCATCCTCCAACGTGGTCGTAGCGGAGGCTTGGGTCTCTTCATCCGCCTCCGCGCTGGGCTGCACCTTCTCAGCGAACTCCCTGGTCAGGCATTTCATATTGAGCGGGTGGAGTACGACGTAGCAGCCATTCTGCTGCTGGTAAAACGAGTACATATCGCTGACTCCGAGTCCGTCCAGCGACTGAAACTTGCTGGAGCTGAGCTCGGACTCCGCTGTCACTGGCTGGTTCGCCTCGGCCGCCGCGAGTCGCTGGGATGTCGCCTTCATCGCTTCCTCGACAAACGGCAGCGTGTCAGCGTCACCCGAGCTGCGGCACTCGGCGTCCAGTACCTCCAAATCACGCATCTCGTCCATGGCCAAGTGGAGCAAATACTCGTGGGTCGACTCCAGGATGCGCGCATACTTGGCTTCTTCATCGTAGACCGTCGGGAGCTTCCGCACAACACGCTTCTCTTTGCTGCTGGGGCCTCTAACGAACGGAGAGAGACTGGCCTTTGGGCGCCGGAGGAATTGGAATTGCGTGGTCGCGTCCACGCGTGGGGGGAGCTGCACGCTTTGGAGCTGCACGCTACGGAGCTGGCCCTTTTGGACGGCGTCAAAACACATTGGGCAGCGACGCCAGTACTTGTCGGTCATGGACAAGTAGCGAAGGATGCACGGCCAGCTAAATACGGAAAATGACATAAATATATGCGGCTTTCAATATGCGAAAAAGGTAACAAAACGCACCAGAAAATGTGGCCACAGCGCGTGATCTTGGGCGCGCGGAAGCTGTCAAGACAGATCGGACACGTCGCGGGGCTCGACTCGTCGTACCAGAGAAGAACCTGCTCGACGGATTTCCCTGTTTAGAAAGCAAAATGCGTTTAGTTCTCTGCCGAGTAAGAAAAGGAAAAAAAACTGTCAACCCACATTCCGTGAGCGTCTCGATATCCCAGCAAGCGACAGCATCGTCGTTCGGCAACGGCGCGATCACAAAACGGTAGCTGCACAGAACAAGAAAAAAAAGTCAGTGAAAGAAAGAAAGGGGAAACAAATCCGCAGGGACGCACTTGGCGTGGAGATACTCCATCTGCGTGCGCACGGACGCCGCCTTCTTCTTCTTCCCTTGGGGTGCATACTTCTCACGCTCAGGAAGCGTGAAGTTGAGCAAGTGGTTGGCCGAGAGTCCATTGCGCGTCATGCGTCCGCCGTCATACTCGATATACTGCACAACAAAACAAACAAAAAAATACACCCAGAATTTCGTCAGTCGTTTTGCTGTGAACCGCGAGAACAAAAAAAATATGACGTACGTCGCGTTCTTTCTTCGAGAAATTACGCCGTGAGCCATTGTTTCTGCGGGACCATTTTGCAACCGAAGCTTAGACACAGAATGTGTTGTGGTTCTCACGGTCTCAGGTTCCGTACCGCATATCTTGGGGGAGATCGGGGTCGTCGAAGCTAGAAAATCTGGCGGTAAGGAGACGACCGCACTCGGAGACGAGACCGAAAAGCACAAGACAGGCGAAAGAAGGCTACAAGCGCGGCGAGGAAACGCAGCGCGCGAAGAGCGAAGGAAGGGACCACGAGGGCAGCGAGCGATTGCGCTGGCGTCCGTGGGGGCAGGGATGGATGATCTCGCAAAACGAAACAAGCAGAAAGAAATCGTGGAACCAAGATTCACTGCTGTCCCATCGAACATTTCCACCAATCCCAGGCGTTCCCATAAATGTTCCACGCATTTGATTGGCTTAAAAGATAGGAACAAATATAGTTTCTAACCATAACGTTGCTATTGTGTGGACGTGACGGTGGGGACATCAGAAGAATGACCAAGCCGGCGACGTCGCGCGAGGTCGTGCGGCTCTACCGCCGCGTGCTGCAGCTCGCCAAGCAGTACCCGAGCATCAAGCGGGACGCGCTCGTCGAGGACATCAAGCTCGAGTTCCACGAGGCCAAGCACCTCACGGACGCGACCGCGATCGAGCACAAGATCGCGGCTGCGCAGGCCGGTATCAAGGAGTTGTCCCAGTACGCGTCGCTGCGGTCCGACGCGATGTCCTGGACCGTCGACGTTGGCCGCGAGGTGGAGCCACAGCAGCCAGCGAGTGAGAAGGAGCAGCCCACATTCAAAGTGGTCGGCGACGACACGCGTAACAAGCAATAGGAAAGCGCGTCATTTGTTCAGGTTGTTTGGTTGGGGTTTTGGTGGGAGCGGACACACATCACAGCCTTGGCAGCACTGCTCGCACGCGGGGCCAAACTGGGTCTGTGGGATCAAGATGAGATCGCCCGTTTGCTTGGACGTCGTCATATTGAGGTACCTGCTAATGGGCGCGTCTTCCTCGGTCACCTATGAACACTCGGTCAGTCTCTCCTTGTCTTTTCCCAGTCTCTCTATTTCGCTTCCCGTTCATACCGGGATGGCGTGGGGCACGGTCTCACTGGGGTCTTGGAAGAATCCAAACCAATACGTCTGTAGTGCGCTTACTGGCCAGCCGTGCGGATTGCGGGACGCGCTCGCGATCGCCAGCACTTCCTGGAAGAGCGCGCTGCGGCGGATCATGCCGTCGTCGTCGCGCAGCTCGAGCCGCGGTCGCAGCTGCGCAAAGGTTACGGTATCCTTCTCGCTGTCGTCCAGAGAAAGCGTGCCTACGGTTGGCAGCAGCCCGCCCTCCATCGTGCCCACGACGTACGAGTTCTGGAGGCGCGGATCCGATGGGAATGTGAACACGCGCACCTTGACGCGCAGAACCATTGGTGATGTTGGGATTCCAACACGCTACCAACACCTCAGTTAGACGATGTTGGGAAGTATCCAACGGCAGAAGAAAAACTGTTGGAAAATCCAGCAAACTCGTTTGGAGACCGCGACGCTTCAGTCCGTCCAACGGATGCAATGGGAACACCAACAAACAGGAGCATAAATTGGAAAAATGTATTCAGTATACGCGGTGGGCTTGCTAGTGCTACAGAGTCGTTGGAAGCGTAGTTGCTTGGAAGGCGTCACATAAATATTCAGAAAAACGACGAGAAGGACGATCCCATTCGCATTGGGCGTCTTGAGAGCACCGGATTCAGATGTATGCCCAGCCCGATCGCTCAAACGCAGTCGAGATGTCCTTGGACGGCTGCCCTTCCGTCGCGAGTGCCGATGTGGCGCCACCGAACTGCGCCTGCTTGGGCTGCGACGACAACGGTGAGGCAACGCCGACCGTGGCAAAGACGTTCTTGATCTGGTCCAACATGGCTGGGGTTGTGGGGATGGAGACCGACAGGAGAATGGACGACGTAGAACGAGGCAAATTGCTTTGTGTCGGCGGGGGGGATGCCGAGGGTTCTCATGAGACTAGCGGGAGTTGCCCTTGCTTTTTGTCGACGGATCACTCGTCGGAACGTTGCAAGACTCCAACATTGCATACCCTATTGTATGCGATGGCCTTGATCACATATTATAGAGTCAAAGCACCTCTAATAATAAATACTAATTTTGATCTGATGTGCGATAGGTTAGTTGCATGGACAAACCACCGTCTCTGATGCCAAAGTTCAAGTCGGCTCCGATGATCCCATTGGCTACGGCGATGCATGCAAGCCTTTGATCGTGACGTTGCCGCGTCAGAGTTCTGGGCGAATCGAATCGTCGCGTGCTGATTGGATGAAAGGTCTCCAAAGCATCTATTTTTTGGCAAGAGGGCGAGGGTTGAAAAGAACAAAAATCCGACTCTCCCTTGTGCAATTCCTGGAACTCAGTACAAGATATAGCGCCTCCAAAAAGTATCTCTATTAACAGTGTATTAGTTTTACTGATGCCGCATTGTGCTTTTTATTCGATTTTCTCATTTTTGACATATATTATACGAGGTCATCTGAAGTAACCGGCTACTTGGACACCATACAAGCAGTTGTGGCAAAGATGCCGACGAGCCTGCCATAGGCTGGCGATCCATGTGACGCGGCGGCGATCACTGCGTTGGGTTCGCAGCGAATCCGATGCGGACTGCTGGAGGTGAGCCATGGGGATGTGAACAACACAGGTCGCTCGTCTATGGCGGCGTGCGCTCGCGTCGTGAGCACCCCCGCTCTGAATTGGCTTTACGTTGAAGTCAACTTAACAAGGCATGGCTACACTACACTGTAGCATACATGCGCCATTCCCTCTTACAGCCAATCCCCGTCCGAATCATCCGAATCGCTCGCGAAATCGTTGGCTGGCCCCCGCTTGAGCAGAGCGCGCAGTTGGTACTCGACTGAACTCGCCGATGGCCTCTCCATCGGATCGTGCGACAAACACTCGTCCACAATCTCCGCAATCTGCTTTGGACACGATACCGAGACCGTCGGCCGCAAGTGGCGGCGAGCGACGTGGAACGCGACCAGCATATCTTCCATGGCGGC
>JAADXL010000659.1:0-20037 GCA_023337755.1 Pythium aristosporum | reverse complement strand
AGGTCGCTCCCAACAAAGTTTGCCCCCGTGAGCAGGGAGGCGCCTGAGATCTGAGGTCCGACTAATAGAAGGGGCGGTTGGATTCTTCTCAGTGCACGTGAGGATCCGTTGGAGTGGAATGGCTGACCAACTTGACCCACAGCCAGTTCAACGTGAAACCGGCCTGAACCCCACACCCAATGGGTGGTCCATTGGGTTGACAAAGCGTCTCTTCACTGAAATGCTGGCTACAATGATCTCTGATTCGCAGGACAGAGAAACTGGACTCTGGATACAGTAACTGGATGCGGCCACAGGAAATATCAGCAATAAACCAAGCTGATGAAAAGAGTCTCCAGGCGAAGGCACGACTCTCACCGGGGCTCAGACGTACCATGAGATTTATATGGAGAGCGCGTCCTCATTCGCCGTTTAGCAGCCTCTCTCAAGTGTGATCAGAATCACATTTCATACGTTTGCTTTGTCATGAGCACGGTGCACGACACCAACACTTCTCACTTCGTTCGCGATTGTCGCCTCCGGCACCAACTCGACGACAATCTCAGTGCAGCACCACCGGCAGCTGGTAGAGTCGAACCTCCGTTAGTTTCAGCTCATCAGTCTTGAGCTCCGTGGCTTCCCTGTCAGACTCGTCAGGAGACACGGCTGCGTGGGGCACATGACCAACGACGGATACGATAAATACATCACAGCGGATAGAAACCTAACCCATCGCTACCGCTTTGTCTTGAGGAAGAGCTGAAGCCACCGCTCTTTCTTCTTGCCCTTGACAGCCTTGAGCAGCTCGTGCACAGTGTCTCCATAATGATCCTGAATGGTCGTCTTGGCGCCGGCCTGGAGCAGCCTCTTGGCGCACGCGACGGAGTCTCGAATCACGGCGAGATGGAGAGCCGTCCAGCCGTTAACGTGTTCGACCGCGTCCACGCGCGCACCCCTTTCGAGCACGAGGGAGAGGATCTCACTCTGTCCCTGCGACGCCGCCCAGTGGAGTGCACTCCATCCGTGCTGTTAGAAGAGAACTCATCCTCTGTCAGTATCCAGTAGAAATGCATTCGGATCCATCCTCCAGTCTCACCTGGTCGGCTGTGCTTCCGTCCACGTCCTCGTCTCGCATCATGTCCCGCACGCGGCGCGTATCGCCTCGGTAGATTGCCCGTAAAAACTCTTTAGCGACGAGTGACTCACTTGGTGTCGTCTTTTCCGGACCATCAGACTCGCTCGGGTTCTCCGCTTCGTTCGACGGAACCTTCTCAGGCGCTTTCTTTGCCTTCGCTCTCTTCGTTGGCTCGTCGTCGTCGTCGTCTTCAAAGCTCGAGTATCCGTCAGTGTCGTTCTCGATCCGATTGGGTGGTGGGCAAGGTGACGCCTTCAAGGCGTGCTGATTCTGGGGGGGTCCCGCAATCGGTGAAGACGTGTTTCGGGTCCCTTCTTCGTGGAGCACTTCAGTCGCCGCGGCCTTCAACACGCTCGCTCGCTCCTGCGCGGTCTCTTGCTTCACAGCCACCGCAGCTTTGGTGATTGCCGTGTCCAGCCGCGCTCGCTCTTCTGCGTCGATCTCCTCCGCAAGGCTTTGTAGTGTCGTCACCGTCTCTGTGGCCGACTTGCGGGCCACGTCCACAAGAGTGAGCGGTTTCGCGGCTATTGTCGTCGGCTCGGCGGTCTGTACCTCGCGGGCAACCTCGATCAGTGAGACGCTGGGTTTTGACGGCGCCGTGGCGGCCGCTGCTGTTGCCAGGGGCGTTTTCGAAGCTTTTTCCTTGTCCATCGCCCGCGCAACATCCACAAGCGACGCCATCTCGACGTCGGCGTTAGCGGCGCGCGCACAAAAGGATCTCTGTGCACCGAGGAGGACGATGGCTACATCAACTATACGTACTACCAGTATCACGGGAGTCTATCTAAGGAACCCAAGCATTGCCTCGAAATAAACGTGAGCGTCGTTCACCAGATGTACCTTCTCCTTTGCGAGACAATCCAACGTCCCCGCTTTGAATGACACCAATCGCCTTCCTCCTATTCTTCGACGTGGTAATGCTGTCCTTTGAAGGCCGTCGTTCTGTGCAGCTGGCGAGTCGATCGCGTGGACGCTGTTGGCGTTGCGCTGAAGAGGAAACCGTTTCGATGTCGGTCATTTAGTGGGGAGGAGAGACGGTGAATGGGTATCCACGCGCTAGAGATACGCTCTTGACGAATACAGACTCAGACCAAACAAACCATTGACTAGGATATTGTGTGTAAGAACCATTTCCTAAATGAGCTGCGCGCTGTCGCCGCCGTCCGACTGCTCAAAGAAAATAGCCTCGTAAAACCCTCGGAACGCCTCCATCTCACACACGCCCTGCGAGTACTTGATGAGATAGCTCTCGTGCCCGGCGTTCGTCAAGAGCTTGTGCACTTCAGTCTGCAGCGCCGGAATAAGTTTGGCCAGCGGCGGCGACGGCCTGGTCTGGTGCTGATGACTTGGGGAGGTCTCGTCCACGCGTTCAAACCGGTTGTTGCTCACGCCGTAGACCACTTCGTTGAGATCCTGGAACGCGTTGCCGCAGAGGAACCCCAGACTGTGCTGCAGCGCCGGCCCGAAGAGCTCGCTCTCGAGCAGATCCCAGAGATCGTTGAGCAGGCTGATCACAGGCTCGCTCTGGCCGGGTTTCTTCTCGGGGTAGATCAGGAACGACCGCCACAGCGCGTGGGCATCCTCCGCTCTGGTGGAAATAGACTGTTGCGGCGGGAGGATCGACAGGTACAGCGACTGCAAGAGATCGTTGAGCTCATCGCGCTCGACCTTGAGCTTCCGGCTCACGTCCCACCTAATTCAGTACATAACATAGCGTCAGGTCTCCACAACTCCCCGCAACCCCCACGACAGACCACACGCACGACTGGAGCGTCTTGTTGGCCTTGACGACTTGCTCGACGTGCTGCTGGATGCGCGTGATGCCCTCGGTCAGAAAGTACTCGAGTCCGGACGCGAGAAACTCGTGCTGCGCCGCCACGGCCGCGTGCGGATCCTCCTCCAGTCGCAGACCCGCCAGCGGCGACTGCTTGTCCTTCTCCTTGTTCTTCTCAAACGTGCGCTTGCCAATGATCGCCACCTGCGCAAACACGAGCAAGTGCCAGAGCGCGAACGCGAGCAGCGCCGTAAAGTAGCGCACGATGGCCGTGGTCTTGGCCTCGTCCCAGAGCGCGTGCCGCGCCTGCTTGTCGCTCTTGTCGAGCGCCTTGAGCTGCTGCACGACGCGCTCGAGGTCCACGCGCGCGTACAGCGTCTTCTTGAGCCGCGGCAGGAAGCGCTGGATCGTCGCGTTGCTTTCCTCAGTCGTGCTCGCGAGCGCGAGCTGGAGCCGCTGGTGCTCGGCCATTTGGCGCTGGAGCTGCTGCGTGAACTGCTCGGCCGCGCCCACGAGCCGCCGGTAGCCGTAGTAGGCGCCACCCACGCACGCGGCCGCGACCGCCGTGGACACGACCAGCGTGCGGTGGCGCCGCACGAAGCCGCAGACGCGCGCCGCCGCGTGCTCCACGGCCGACCACATTCTCCTCGTTTGACGTGGGAACGGAGCTTCGACGAGGAGGCCCACCGAGTTTCAACCAATGGCAGAGCTTCTTGTCTATTGCAGGAACATGATTGGACAAAATCCATAGTATCGTACCTAAGGACATATAGACAGTACAACAGTATATCTCTTCAGACCTCGTGCTTGTGGAGCATGGAGGTGAACTCTTCCAGGTCGATCTTGTCGGCGTTGCGGTCCATGTGGCAGACCAGCTCGCGGACGTCGTCGTGGTCGAGCGTCTGCCCGAGCGTCTCGAAGACCGTGATGAACTCGTCGACCGTGATGTAGCCGCTCGCGTCGACGTCCACCATCCGAAAGATCTCGTGGATGAGCTCCTCGTGGAGAGGCGTGCACTGCTGCATATTGGCGCGACACCACGCGAGAAAGTCGTCAAATGCAATTTCTTGGCACGCGGCGTCGTCGCCCACGAGATCGTCCATGAGCCGCCCGAGCTGCGCGTCGTCGAGGTCGTGGGTGATGGCCATGAGTAGACGAGCCATCTCGTCCCGCGAGACGCACCCCGAGCCGTCGACGTCGAAGAGGCAAAAGAGCCAATAGATCTCGCGACGCTGCTTCTCGTTCCAGTGGCTGCTGCTGCGCTGCTGCAGGTGGTGTCGCGGCTGCGCTATGTACGAGGCGAGAGGCGGCGGCATCGACTCGGAGGGTTTCGGAGGCATGGTCGCGTGGGCGGCACGGAACGAGTGCCTCGTGGTCTTGGCGAGTGCAATGGCCCGTTGCGACTCGGCGCTCGGCGGCTTGCAAGCCTTGAGCTCTTCGCGGTGGACTGTCTCTCGCAGGTAGATCTTCATCTCGGCGACGAACCGCAGTGTGCGCAGCGTGCGCCGCGCCTTTTGGATGCGCAGGACGCGCAAGATGACGCGATGCACTTTGAGGTGCTCGACGCTGAACGCGTAGAGGCCATCGCGTGCGATGCGCACGGAAAGCACCGTCACGAGCACGCTCGGTAGTAAGAACAGTGCGTCAAGCGCGACCGCCGTTGGCCAGCGGAGAGCTTCCATGGCGTGAATCTGGTGGATCGTCCGCAGGAGGAAGGTCGCCAAGTGCATGGCCGTGAGGAGAAAGACCAGCCGCGTCGAGACGATCGCCAGCCGCACGCCATTGCCCTTGCCACCGCCCAGCAGCGCGCGCTGCCGTCGCGCGAGCGTGACCTCCGAGACGTAGGAGCAGTGTGCGTCGTCTTGCGCCCTCATCGCTGCGTACGGTGGAGCGAACGCATCGTCCTCATCCTCCCTCATCGGTGCCTCCACGAGACTGCTGCTCTCGTCGACAGCAAGTGGAGGGAGCTCGTGCGTGGCTCGCCACGCGTTATTGCGCCGTAGCTGCGCGGCGTCCTTCAGAAGCCGCGTCGGCGTCAGGAGCTCGCGCATGCACAGAATGCGGCGATGCACAAAGTCGTTCAAGGCGACCAACACAAAGCCGGCGCCGAGCAGCGTCCACACTTCGCCCAGTCGCCAGCTCAGCGCGATGACGGCGACCACGCACAGCTCCAGCACGACCCACGTTTTCCAGTCGATCTCAATGAGCCGCGCCATCACCTCGCCCGAAATGATGGAGAGGTACTCGTTGAATGGGAACGGAATCTCTGGATTCAGCTGGAACGCCTTGGCGAGCCGCCGGGCGACGACGGGGTCCGGATGGTTGGAGCTGAAGTCCAGGAAGCGCTGGCGGAGCGACACGTACACGATCTCGCGCCACGCGCGACTGGCGCGCCGCCAGCGCGACAGTGACAGCGCGTGGTGCCACGAGCGCGGCGGCTCCGTGGCGACCACGAACTCGGCCACGACGCTCGGCAGATCGGTCGCGCCGCACTCAAACTCGCACCACTCTTTCTGCGCCCGTATGCCGAGACGCAGCGGTGCACAACAAAGCACGAGGAAAATGATGATGAAAAAGAAGAGCCCCATGTGGAGCTCCTCGATGGTTTCCTGGAGCTTCTCGGGCTCGCCCAGGTACGCGAGCGACACGTGCGGCAGCACGTCGAGCTGCGAGACGACGAACAGGAGCAACCCGATAAAGCCGAGCGTCGTGAGTTCGCTGAACACGCTGTTCACGAACGGCATGTTGAGCTCGTCGGCCGACTCGCGCAGCAGCTCCGTGAGGGACTCGAAGAGGATGGAGACGGCGACCAGCGCCGTGAGCGTCACGAGCGTGACGACCGTCGCACGCGAGGACGCGGCTGCTTCTGCTGCAGAGCCATTGGCGTGGGTGGCGAGCGGAGCGGACGCCCCGAGTGCTGTCGCAGCGATGAACATGCGCCCTTCAGTCCGCAACAACAAGCGCAGCGGATGGATATCAAGATTCTGCAACGATCCTTCATTGATGGATACCAACGTGATAATTACTTCAGTATATTGTGTGCCTGTCTGGAGCTGAGAAACCTTCTATCGATCAAAATGTAATAAGATAACGCTAACAACATGCAGATCGCCTTCGAATTTTCCGCGTGTGGAAATTCTCGACAGACAATGAGATCCTCGCATTCTCAAATCCAGCGTGTCATTTCTTCCTGGATCTTCCGTTGGTGGAAGCCCAAGGATTCCGTGGCAGCGAACGGTTCGTCCAGAGAGGTCGCACGACCATTCTGGACTCCGGAATCCAGCTTTCCTTCCTTCCGGCGGCTGAAGTTCCCGCCGCTCTGATCATGGATGTGATCCCGGCCCAGAAGAAGATGCGACACGCTCCATGGAAGAGTCTTCAACGCTCGGTGAGCTCTTCGCTGGGAACCAAGAGCTCCTCGTGCGCACGCGCTTGGGCTGCCTCGTCATCGTCCGCGCGGATGTTTGCGCCAACCATGACGTAGTGGTACACTGTACCCCTCCATTAAGTTTTGCAGGCCATTTCTCTACCGACCGCACTCCAAGACGACGTGTCACCTCTCTCCACATATGTATTTACAGAGGTCCCTCTCGTCCGCGTCGATGACGTCGACATGCGATTACGCATCCATCATACCATATACGATTGAATGGTCTGGTACGGTACGCGCGCGCGTGCCGTCCATCAAGCCCCCTCCGTAGCGCCCCGGGAGCTCCCAAGCAGAAGCCCGAGGATCTTTCTTCAGTCTCTGTTCTCAGGCCCGCGATGCTCGGGCAGTTCAAGCGCCGACTCTCGAATCTCCGCCCTAAGGGAGACTCGCCGTCGGACGCTCCTCCTCCGCCCACCGCCGCCGCCAAGCCGCCACGCCGCCTCATGAGCCGCCCCTTCACGTCGCGAAAGTCCTCGGGCATGGAGCTCCACCCGGACGAGCACCACAACTCGTGCGAGTACCTCCAGGTCGGGCTCACCATCTTTGTCATTGGCGCCTCGGGCGATCTCGCCAAGAAGAAGACGTACCCGTCGCTCTTCGCGCTCTACCTCAGCGGCTACCTCCCCGAGCACACGATCATTGTCGGCTACGCGCGTAGTGAGAAGACGGACGAGAGCTTCCGCGCGCATCTCGACTCGTTCCTCAAGGTCCAGCCGGACGACGCGCTGCTGCTCGAGAAGAAGCAGCAGTTCCTCACCAAGTGCATCTACCGCCACGGCAAGTACGACTCGGCCGAGGACGTGGGAGCCGTCTCGCGCGAGATGGAGGCGCTCGAAGAGGCGTCGGGCTTCAAGGTCCACAACCGGCTCTTCTACTTTGCGATCCCGCCGACCGTGTTTGTGCCCATTGGCACGAGCATCAAGGCGGCGGCGCTCACGACGCGCGGCTGGAACCGCCTCATTGTCGAGAAGCCGTTCGGCCACGACCTCGCGTCGTTCGACCAGCTCTCGCAGGACATGGGCGCGCTGTACACGGAGGACGAGATCTACCGCATCGACCACTACCTGGGCAAGGAAATGGTGCAGAACCTGCTGCTGCTGCGCTTCGCCAACACGATCTTCGAGCCCATGTGGAACCGCAACTACATTTCGAGCGTGACCATCACGTTCAAGGAGGACATTGGCACGGAGGGCCGCGGCGGCTACTTTGACTCGTTTGGGATCATCCGCGACGTCATGCAGAACCATCTCCTGCAAGTGCTTTCGCTAATCGCGATGGAGCCGCCCGTGCTGGCGTCGGGGCCCGACTACTCCAACTACGTGCGCGACGAAAAGGTCAAGGTGCTCAACTGCATCCAGCCCATCGAGCTCAGCGAGACGGTCATTGGCCAGTACGTGGGCAGCACCGAGCACAACGAGCCCGGGTACCTGGAGGACCCGACCGTGCCCAAGGGCTCGGTCACACCGACCTTTGCGACCTGCATCCTGCGCGTCAACAACTCGCGCTGGGACGGCGTGCCCTTCATCATGAAGGCCGGCAAGGCGCTGAACGAGCGCAAGGGCGAGATCCGCGTGCAGTTCCGCCCGCCGCCGGGCGCGTCGCACATGTTCCCCGACGTCGAGATCCCGCTGCAGGAGCTCGTCATGCGCCTGCAGCCCGACGAGGCCGTGTATATGAAGGTCAACGTCAAGTCGCCCGGCCTCGCGACGCAGGCCATCTCGAGCGAGCTGGACCTGTCGTACGCGCAGCGCTACGCCGGCACCGAAGTGCCCGACGCGTACACGCGCTTGATCCTCGACGTGCTGCGCGGCAAGCAGGCCGCGTTCGTGCGCGACGACGAGCTCCGCGCCGCGTGGAAGATCTTTACGCCGCTGCTCAACGAGATCGAAGGCAAGAAGATCAAGCCGCTGCCGTACAAGTTTGGCTCGCGCGGGCCCAAGGAAAGCGACGAGCTCACGACGCGCGTCGGCTTTGCGTACCACCGCGGCCGCTACCAGTGGTCGTCGCCCAAGCACGCCAACTCCAACTTGTAAGTACCTTGCCAGCGGTTGCCTTACTTTTCTTTTTTCCTCTCTCCACTGCACATTTGTCGTCGCTCAAGAAGACCCTAAAAATGGACTCGATGCTGTTGCCTCACACACACACACGTCCACTCTCCATACTGAACCGTAGTAGCTCTCCATCCTCTGCGCGTAGCCATTGCTGCTTGTGCGCGGGAGAGGAAGGCGTCCATGCATCATCATGATTTGGGTTCAGCAGCTCATGTCCCCTATTTGGTGTGTCCCACATTTAATTTAAGACTCGAATCCTATTTCCGTCCTAAACTATGGTCCACCACACCACGTGTTTTCAGCCATTTGAATCGGCGATTTCAAAGTTTGAATTTGCGTTCCCAAGTCAGTACTCGATCGGCCTCGTCCCCCCCACTCCAAGAGCTCCCCATGCCCCGCGTCAAGAGCGCCTCTCGCAACGCGCACCGCCGCCAGCGGTCCCCCCACGCGCCCAGCGACTCGCCCTGCGCCAGCGACCTCGACGAGCAGGCCGAGACCGCTCTGGCCGCCGTCTCCCCCACAGCAAACCAAGGCGAAGCCGAAGCCATTCCAGCGGCCATGGCGGCGGCCTTTGAGTCGCCGCCCGACGCCGTCGTGCTGCGCCAGCGGAGACGCCTGCAGCTCGCGAGTGGCGTGTCGCCGCTCGATGGCGACGCCAAGCGCAAGCGGTCGCCGCGCAAGCCCCGCCACAGCGACTCGCTGGCCGACCGGCTCGCGTCGACCGAGCTCTCAGAGAAGCGCGTGATTGAGGTGCGTTGTCATTCCCTATGCGACGATTATGATTCCATCTTCTAACCACGTTGTGCAGATTATTGAGGCGCTGTACGAGGAGCAGGAGCAGGACGACCGCGAAATGTACAACCTCTCGATGCAGACGGTGCGCGAGACGACCAAGTGTGAGCTCTCCGAGATCGTCGAAGAGCTCAACGCGAATGACTTTCGGCGGCTGCTCACGTACGGCGAAGTGTCGGCCGAGTCCATCTCGCAGACCGTGCTGCCGCTGCTCAAGCTCGAGGCGGACGACGTCTTCTACGATCTCGGCTGCGGCACGGGCAAGATCGTCGTGCAGGTCGCGTTGCAGACGCCGTGCATGGTCGCCAAGGGCATTGAGCTCATGCAGAACCGCGTGCGAGAAGGCGCCAAGGCCCTGGAGCGACTGGAAGACATGAAGCTGCCCGTGCTCAACGACAAGGAAGTCCGCATCGTGCAGGGCGACATCCTCAAGCCGCCAGCGGCCGCGCCCGTCATGGACGCGACCGTTGTGTTCATCAACAATGTGTGCTTCACGCCTGAGCTCATGCTCAAGGTGCTCGACGTGCTCAGCAGCATGCCCCGTCTCAAGCGCGTCGTCACGCTCCGCAAGATCTGCGTGCGCCACCGGCCGCTCAAGTGCGCGCGCGCGAACAACTTCTGCGTCGATTATGTGCAGCCGCCCGAAGAGGCCGAGATCAAAGTGTCGTGGGCCCACAAGACGTCCGTCTACCTCTACGAACGCGTCGACTTTGCGCTCACGCAACTCGCCGAGCAACTGTAGAAGATACTGCAAGTTCCTCGCCGACCCGACTCGTCACTCCACGTATTTCTTCCCTCCGTTATTGTGTGCCGGTTTTCTAATAGAGAAAAACAAACTAAGAACGCTCTTCGTCTTATTCTCCATAGCTTACATACGAACGCAACACATCAAGACAGATAAGAGTACTATGGATGCAGCCCGTGGCCGCGGCTGATCTTGAAGGGGCTCTCGGTCTCGCCGCTCTCGCTCTGGTGCGTCTGGCACGCGTTACCCTTGCGTACCGACCGCTCGCAGCCACTCACGACGCACCGCCGGCCGCCGCCGTGGGAGATGCAAAAGCCATTGCCGCGGTCTTTTTTCTTGCACCCTTCCTGGATGCACCGCCGGATCCCGCCGTGGAGATAGCAGAGCCCGAGCCGCTGCGTGCCCTTGGTGCAGCCCTCGACGCCGCACTTTTTGCCGCCGCCGTGGGCGCGACAGAGGCCGCCGCCCTGGGAGCTCTTGTCGCAGCCGTCCACTTGGCACCGCGCGCCGCCACCGTGGGTCTTGCACCGGTTGTTGGATTGCGCGCGCCGCGGACAGTTTGGCTCGACGCACTGCTTGGCGCGGCGCGGCTGCGACGGCACCCTGGGCTTGGCCTTGGCCTTGGCTTTTGCCTTGCCATTGGCCTTCGCGTTCGCCCCCACTGACGACGGAGCGGGTAGGATGGGCGAGAGAGGGAAGAGTGGCTGCATGCTCAAGCGCGGCGTGGGAAGTTTCACGCTCAGGCGCCGCGGGCTCGCGCCCGTGGGCGAGAGGAGGCTGTGGTGGCCCAGCAGACCGAGTCCTTCGAGTAGCTTGGATGACGTGCGTCTCGTCTTGGTGTCCAGCTCACTGCCGCCGTCCGCCCACGCGTCGTGCAGGAACGAATCCATGGTCGGCGACAAGAGGGTAGTGGGCGAGTACGGGAACTCGGCCTTGATCGTCGTAACGGACGAGCGAGTGCTCCTGGGGACCATGCCGCTCGCGCGTCGCGACGGAGACGCTTGGTTGGTCATCTGACCAAGTGCCGTCGTGAGCTGGTCGTCGGAAAACAGGTCGCTGCTGCCGCCGTCGTGGGCTGCACTTGACTCCGGGAAGAGCTCCGCGAGGCTCGAGAGGCTAAGCTCGAGCTGGTCGAGCGAGCCGCGCCGCAGCACGGACGAGAGCCGCCTGCGCGCCGCCGCGGTCGGCGTGTCGGTCTGCTCCAGCATCATCATGGTGCTGTCCAGGTCGACATCGTCCAGCAGATCAAAGGCGCTCGCGAGACCGAGCGATTCGCGTCGACTGGGCGTGGCCATTGGTGCGTGGGGGAGAAAATCGCGAGTGCGGTACGGAAGGCGCGTCAGGCGATAGCGGAGACGCGTCCTCGCAGGCGCATGGAGCCCCGCCGTCTTCACCTCATGGCAACAGCAATTGCCTCGGGAGGAGGAGGAGTATTACTATCCCCCGAAAAAGTATTACTATCCCCCGAAAACGAATGGAATCAAAAATGAGAGGGTATCCGGACGGGGGCGACATGGCTTCACTCTGAGAACAGGTCTCTGTTCGGCAGCTCCGCTCACCCACGTGGCTTTTCGGGCCGTTGGCGGTTTTAACGGACGACTCATCCAGAAGAACGCGACGCGAATATTCACTCATGAGTGCTGCAGCTAGGATACTCCATTGAGAACGAAACTGGACCACCGCTACGGCAGCCTCTGGACGAGAGGGCACGGCTCAGTCCGTCCAGAGACTCAACCACTCGGTGCCACACTGTCCTCACCCACCCACCATGGCAGCTGGGCGGACCAGACGTGGATGGCAGGATAGACCAGCACGAGGCATTTGCTGGAGCGAGGAGAGAAGATCGATCCTGGACTGATCCCCCACAGGACGTTATGAAACTGTTTATTCCAGAGGAGCCCACTAGGTGTCGCCAATCCAGTGCAATCTAGATGCAAGTTCCATAGGACAGAGCTGTTCTTATCCGGAGCGCGGACTTTTCTTTAGTGGCGACGGTTACTCTCCGCGGCGCTTAGCGTAGTGACCACGTTGCGTCCACTCTGGACCCAAAACGAAACGCCTGAACTGGAGAAGTGGTCCTCATATTCCGAAGATGGATACGGTCTAAATCTTAGTAGTTGCTCTCTACCGGAACGTAAATAGGGGGTCGTATCTGTAGTGTGGAGTAGTAGTTGTTGTAGTATGTCTAGTCGTAGTACGATAAATAGCAGGCCGCATGAGAGCACCTAGTAGTACGGCGCCACGAGGCTGTCGCAGACGCGGAAGTGCTGCGTGCACAGGCCCTTGCGCCGCGCCTTCTTGTCGCAGCCGCCAATCGAGCAGATCTTGCCGCCGCCGTGCTTGATGCAGTAGCCGTTGCCGCGGTCCTTGGAGTCGCAGCCGTCTTCCTTACAGAGCCGCTTACCGCCGTGGCTGTGGCACAGATTGTTGCGCTGCGAGACACGCTCGCAGCCGTCGACCTTGCAGTACTTGGAGGCACGGCTGCGCTGCGAACCGCTCGCCTTCTTAGTGGTGGCGGTCGCCATCAAGGGCGCCGCGTCCGACTCGCTGCCGGCGGCGTCCGACGTCTCGTCCCACGCAACAGCAGCAGCAGCCGGGACTTGGAGTGGTTGCAGCAGCGCCGGGCTCAGGAGCGACCGCAGCGACGGCATGCGCGAGGGCGACGACGCCGCGGACGACGGCCCCACCGACTCGTCGTCGGTGGACGCGCTGATGTCGCTGAGATCGCTCGGGTTGCGCCGGTGCAGGCGCTTGAGCAGGCCCTCGAGCGGTGGGAGCTTGGGCGGCATGGTGGCGGGCAGGCGAGCAAAGGCGTTCTCGCCTTCGAGCGAGCGACGGAACGTCGAGGGGAAGAACGGATCCGCAAGGAACGATGCCATGGCGCTTGCTTGGTGGGGAGTGGAGGGTTGGGAGAGGAGCAAATTCCGGAATGGATGGATGGATCTCGCTGGTGACGAGGTCTGGAGGGTTGGGTGCACGGCCTTCTGGAACTCGGGGGTCGGCGAGGGCGGTTGCTTTCTCTCAGGGCGGACGAACAGGAGTGGCTGGCGTGCGCGCGCGTGGGGTTGGCGGAGAAAATTCTGAAATGGCCCAAAGGAACGGAAGACTTCCAGAGCACGCGAGCGGAGGCCCCCAAAACGTCGACGGACGGACGGACCGACGGCCCGTCTGCGGCGCGCGTGAATGTTAGCCAAAGCCCAAAGTCGGGACTGGATGGAATGCATTCTCACAGGTATGCGCACGCATTCAGCGGGGGAGTAAGGAGGGGTAGGGGAGTCAGTCCCGCACCAGCACCAGAACTTCAGAAACCTAGGGTGGAAACTTTGACTGGTAACCACGCCATGTTTACTGGACAAATGTCCTATTCTGGGTTGGCATCCCAAAACCCTCCAGTTCCCGCGGTGAAAATGCCCGTCGAGCGATAGTTCGATGGAGTTACCTACCGCAGATGGCACTGCCTTCCCGACTCTTTGGTGACAATTGACCGCGTCGAGGCTGAAGCCCAGTGTCGCCCTCTGACGCGACGAGCATCTGTATGACCGGAGCGAAAAGGTCCACGCCGATCAAGGTCGAGTCAACATTGGATGCGTTTTGCATCCACCAAGGTTTTGGTTACATCAGTACATTTTCGACGTATTACGGGGCTCATCATGGCGGGAAGTAGGTACCATACTAAGATAGTGTTATTACCTCCATCACACTGTCTCTGGTATCGTTCGTCGCGGCCAGCACCGCAGGACAGAGAGAAAGGGCATCCTGTCGTCCTCTGACAATCCACGTCTGTTGGCACCGCGTGTGCGTGCGCCTCAGCATGCGCCTGTGGTTCGTTCCTTCAATTAAGGAGTCTCTGGATTGGATTCCAGATTGCCAGAGTCCGGATGAGATGCCTCTGCACAAATTGTGCAGAGTTTAGTATGTATCTGTGGCGCGCGGTGCCGACGCCACAACGCCTGGATTCCGGATTAGGAGGTCTGGACGGCTGCCTCTCTAGGAAAGGGCCGCGGGAGCGCTGCACCCTTCCGCAAACCCCCATGGCAGCCGGGCTGAGGACGAATGGCTGAATTGGCGACAGCGGCCACACTGGCGGGTCAGCTTTCTCAGCTCGAGCCATCGCATGCATACAGGCGCTCAGCGCATCCGGTGCGTGACGGACTCGGCGGAGTTGACGGGCGCGGGGAGGAGCGCGTTCTCCAGTGTGCTGTGGGACACGTGACCGCGTGTGGTCACGCCGCAATGCGGCACCGCCGACCGGGATCCTCTGAGACTTAATGCACCAGTCAGTTCACTGTCAAGTCCGCATCCATTGGTTGCTGTGCGCTTGGTGAGACCTTCCCACGTCACACATTCAAGAGCTCACTCACCCATTCACCCACCCGCCCACGCTTCGCATTCAGAATGTCTGAGTAAACGTGGACGCAAAGAGTCCGGCGCATCCCGCGACCCGCTTAAGTACGATTCTGTGCGTTCTGTTTCCGTTTTGCAGTCCAGCACATCACGGCGTTTCTGTTCTTGCACGCCTCGAGCGGTGCCGCTCGGGCCAGTCAAGAGCTGCGACCATGCAGCCATCTCTGAACAATAAGGGACGTGGGCTCGCCATTTTACAGACTCCATCGATCCTAGTATAGTTCGTACCTACAGCACCGTGCTGGTGAGAATCCAGTCGACCGCGGCCTCGTTCGCGGCGGCGTCCGCGTTTCGGTTCGTTCCCCAACTCCACTTCCCGGACGGCCGTCCAGAGAGAGAGAGAGAGAGCGTGAAGGCTGGTGCCTCCGTCCGTTTCTCTCTCTCTCCACCGGCGTCTCCAGTCGCGCCTCTTGACCAACCGCTTGACGGTACTGTACTGTACACCACCGCTCACACGTCACATGCCACGTCGCCTGCGTCACAGCTGAGTCAGCCCTACTGGTACACTGTACCACTCAGCAGAATGATGGTCCTGTTCTCCTCGCAACCGGAATGATGGTCCCCCACCCAGTGGGCGGCTCCGCCCAGCGGATACTTCCTTCTTCGCCCAGCAGCTCCGATGCTCGGCATCGGCTTCAAGGTCAGCGACGCGCCGCCCGCGAGCATCGCGCGCCCGCTCCACGACTTCCTCTCCACGGGCTTCGCCAGCACCGCGGCTGCTCCCTCCGCCGGCGCGCCAGGAGCGACGCCCGAGCTCTCGGAGCCGCCGCCGCTGCAGCGCGCGGTGGACCAGTTCTTGCAGCTGCGCGCCGACGCGACGCTCGTGCGCGCGCCGTCGGCCATGGCCTCGCGCGTGCTGCTGCGCTACTACGCGCAGCTGGAGCGCATGGCCTCGCGCCTGGACGCGTCGCCCAGCCTCTCGCTGCCCTTCACGTGGAACGACTCGTTCTGTCCGCGCAAAAAGACGACGGCGGCGGCGGCGCCGCTGCGCTTTGAAATGGCCTGCGTGCTCTTCAACTACGGCGCGCTCGAGTCGCAGCTCGGCGTGCAGACGGACCGCAGCGACGCCGACGGGCTCAAGACGGCGTGCAGGCACTTCATGCGCGCGGCCGGCGCCTTCGCCGCGGTGCGCGACGAGCTCGTGGCCAAGTTCCTCGTGGGCGGCGCGCCGTCGCCCGACCTCTCGAGCGAGGGGCTCTCGATGCTCACGGCGCTCATGCTCGCGCAGGCGCAGGCGTGCTTCTACGAGAAGGCCATCAAGGACCAGATGAAGGACGCCGTCAAGGCCAAGCTCGTGCACCAGGCGCTCGAGTACTATGCGGCGGCGCTCGACTTCGCCGAGTCGCCAGCGCTCGCTAACATCATTGACCGCATGTGGGGCGTGCACATCAAGTTCCAGGTCGTGTGCATGCGCGCGGCGACGCAGTTCTGGCAGAGCAAGGCCGCGAAAGACCAGGCACTCGCGCGCGGCGCCGGCTACGGCGAAGAGATTGCGCGGCTGCAGGCCGCCGACGCCGCGTGCAGCGACGCCATCAAGCTCGGCCACCAGAACAAACTGCCGCAGGCGCTCGTCATGTCGGCGCGGTCGCTGCAAAAGGTGGTGGAAGACGCGCTCACGGTGGCCAAGAAGGACAATGCCAGCATTTACCTCGATAACATCCCGGCGCCCACCGAGCTGCCACCCGTGGGCAAGGCCAGCATGGTCAAGCCACTGCCCGTCTCTCCGGACGAGCTCACGACGGAGCTCGCGGCGAGCGGCGGCGATCTCTTTGAGAAGTTTGTGCCCCACGCCGTGCTGCAGCGCGCCGCGCAGGCCAAAGACGGCGTTCACAAGTTGCTCGAGGCGTCGCGCGCCCGCGTGGCTGCGTGGAATGACCAGGTCAAGGAAAAGCTCCACGCCATGGGCCTGCCCGCGGCCATTGAGGCCTACGAGCACACGGCCGACAACGGCATCCCGCCCGCCATTTGGGCCAAGATCCAGCACGTGCAGCAGACCGCGTCCAAGCCGGTGAGTGAGACCATGCAGCAGCAGCTGAGTGCCAACGACGCGGCGTCAGACCGCGCCGAGAAGCAGCTCCGCGCCGTCGAGACGAGACTCTCGGCCGAAGAGATTGAAGACAATGTGTGCCGCCAAAACTATGGCGTCGCGCGGTGGCCGCGGCCGGCGTCGGCCTCGCTCAACGACGGCTTCCGACTCGACATTGACCGGTACTATCGACTGGTCAAGGAGGCCAAGGAGTCGGACAAGGTCGTCGCGTCGCAACTCGAGTCGACGAAAGAGCTGCTCGCGCAGTCCAAGCCGCAATTGGACGCGCAGCTGCCAGCGCTCGCGACCGACACGTCGAGCTGCCGCGACGAGATCACGGCCGTGTCCAAGCTGCTGCTGCAGCTCACGGGGCTCGTGGACGAGACGGACCAAGTGCTGACGGACTTCGGCGCGTCCTATGACAAGTTGAACGTCCTCCCTATCTTGCTGAACGGCACGGCGGATGCTGCGAGCGTCGACCACGCACTGGCCGACGAGACGAAGTTCTTTGAGACCCATTTTGTCGCCAAGCTCGATGCGATCGACGCGGAGGCGACGACGACGCTGGACGAGTTGGCCGCGGCGAACGCCACATTCGAAGCGAAGAAGGCGTCGGACCACGTGCTGCTGAGCCGCCAGGCGTTTCTCCAGCAGCTCAGCGACGCTGTCGACACGTTTGAGCAGCTGCAGTCGCACTTGAAAGAGGGCGCGGTCTTCTACGCGGAGCTCTCGACACGGATCGGGCAGCTCCAGCAGACGGTGGACGACCACTGCGCGGCCAGAGATCTGGAGCGACGCGAACTGGAGCTCCATGTGCAGGCCGACGACGCGCAGCGGCAGCGCGAGGCCCACGACGCTGTGGTCGCGGCACAAATGATGCGCGACATGCAATTGCGCGACGACTCGAATGCCACTGTCGCGAGAGACGAAGCCATGGCGCGGCAACTCGCCGGTGGCGTGCCGCAGCATTTCCAGCAGCCGACCAACTCGGCGGCCGGACCGTCGGGGATGTATGCTGCGTTCCCACCTCCAGCGCCTTCGCCGCCACAGCAACAACAGCATCCGTACGCGGCGTATCAGCAGACGCAGCCTTCCACCAGCACCAATGCGTCGGCGCCGCCACCGGCCTACAGCAGCATCTTCTCGTCGTCGCCGTCGTCGACGCCGCAGTTTGGCAACTACTACTATGCCCAGCAACAGCAACCACAGCAGCCGCAATACCACCACCAGCAGCAGCAGCCGAACACTGGCTACAGCAACAACAGCAACGGCAACAACTACTACCAGTACCCGGGCGCTGCGCCGTACCCGCAGAACCACCCTGGCCAGCCACAGCACCCACCGCCCAATGGCCAGTCTCTCTTCCCTCATCCGCCAGGAAACAGCTCCGTTTGACTGAAATGCCATCTCCTCATAGCCACGCCAAAGTCCAGCATCCAATCAACAAAGCAGCATGAAGAAGCATGAAAAAAACATGGATTATGGCGCTTCTGGCTCCACATATGTGCAATCAATGACAGACGCGGCTCATTCTCACCTCACTCTGCGCACAGCTCACGTGTGAACGCACTCCTCTTGAATCCACGCAACCGCATCATGGAAATGCTCAGGCTGCTCATACGACGTGTACGAACCAAAGCGGTCGGCTGCCTCCTTGATGCACGCGACCAGCTTCTCGCGCTGAATGGCTGCGACGTTCGAACGCAACTTCTGGGCCTCGACCTTGCCCTGCATATCAGAGCGCTGGCTCATAAAGTGGTCACGGATCTTGTAGTAGAACTCGAGCTTGGTCATGTGCATGTGGGCCTTGGCATCATCGCGCGGATCGGGGACAGGAACGTCGACCGACTGGGGTTCGTCATTGTCGACTGCGCAGTGCGCGTACATCCACTGGACAAGCACGTGGTACTCGTCCACCGACACGGTCGCCTGCCGGAACTCCTGCAGCCCGGCCTCCACGCACTGCATCGTTGTCTCGTACCTGTACAGCGTGCTGTAGTACGTGTCCTTGGCGTGACTTCGGATGCCCAACAGGTACGTGTAGATCTCGTGAGCAGTGATGTCTGGCGAATTGTCTTTGTTGACGTCGTGGATAGTGTCGTGGGAAGGAGCGAGCAAGTTCCAGTCCGATGCGTTGAAGCGAGGGTTGAGCCCGCCAGTGGATTTGTCGTCGTCCAAATCTACTCCGGTGGGTTGGTAAATCTGCGTTCCAGGTGCTCCTGATCCGCCTGTATCCGCCGCGGTCAGATTCGTTGGCGTTGGCTCCACCACGGTCGGATTCATCGGCGTCGGCTCCATCGGGGTCGGCTTCATCGGGGACGGTTCAACAGGAGTTGGCTCCATTGGCGTCGGCTCAACCGGGGTTGGCTCAGCGGGCGTCGGCTGCATTGGAGTTGGTTCAACAGGAGTAGGTTCAACAGGAGTTGGTTCAACAGGAGTTGGCTCCTTTGGTGTTGGTTCCATCGGCGTCGGCTCCATCGGGGTCGGTTCATCAGGAGTTGGCTCCATCGGCGTCGGCTTGGCTGGAGATGGCTCCATCGGAGTTGGCTCCATTGGTGTTGGCTTCACTGTTGGCTCCGCTGATGTTTGCTCGAGTGGGCGCTTAGTTGGGCCTGAATCCGTTAATACAGGTTCGGTCGGACCTGGAGCAGACGGCAGCCCAGCTCCTGAGGCACTAACTGGGATCGTTGAAGGAGCATCAGTGGGTACTGCTGTTGGTGACACTGGCGATCCGATTGTTGGGAACTGAGTCAACGGGGTCACAACACCAGGCGGTGCAGTACCCGCCACTGGTGCTGGAGTGACCATTGGAGATTGAGTGGTGGGGGTAGCAATGGTTTGGCTCGGTACCAAGACGTACTCGAAGTTCTGGTTCGGGTTGTACGCTTCACACGTCCACATATTCATCTTCTGCGTGCCTGACGCCCACGACGCACCGTCATCGACGCACAGGTTCGCCTTGTTCGGGTTCCGCAAGCGCTGCATCGACTTGTCATACACAAAGTCCTGGTTCCCGTTCTTCGCATCACACGTCCACAAATGCATCTTGGCACTCCCTGGAGATGTCGCAGCGGCGTCATCCATGCACAGGGTCTTCTTCTTGTAACTGCGAATGCGTCGAATCGATGAGTCCCACCACCACACTTGATTTGGGCTGTACAAGTCACAAGTCATAAGCAGCATTTTTGCAGCACCATCCGACATCGCGCCGCCGTCGTCAATGCACAAGTTGTCCTTGCTGACCGCCTTGAGTACGAAGCGGGCGCCGCCTGCAACTGCATCCAGCACGCGCTGCTGCTCGGCTTGCCAGTCGTCGCGATACATCACTTCAAAATGCTGGTTCGGATTGCTGTTGTCGCACGCCCAAGTCGTGAACTGAACGCCTCCTGCACGCACACTGATCCCATCGTCGAGGCACAGACCCGTGTTCGGGTTCCGGAACATTTGCGTCGCAGGGTCGTACACAAATTGCTGGTTGCGGCTCAACGGATCGCAGTCACCCATCCCCGCACGGAGTCCGGCAGTCTTCGTCGAACCAGCGTCATCAACACACAAATTGTTCTTGCGAGCACTGCGGATCTGGTTCGTCTTGATGTCGTACACAAACATTTGGTTCACATTGCTGGGGTTGCACGGCCAAGCGAACACTCGCGAATCGCCAGCACGCAGGCCACCACCATCATCCAGACACAGGTCGTTCT
>JAADXL010000658.1:0-20054 GCA_023337755.1 Pythium aristosporum | reverse complement strand
CCGCTTCTTCTACCCCGGCTTTCGTCGTGGCTACTACGGCTGGCGCTACCCGCTTCCATACTGGCGCCGCTACGGTCGTCGCTTTTACCGTGGGCCATGCCCGTTTGGCCGCATCTACGGCAGCTACTACTACTGCTAAGCAAACAGTCGAGCAGGTACAGCCTCCTGCTCCGACTCTACCACATTTGCTAAGAACGAAACGATGAACCCATTCGTTACTGCTTGCATGCCCAAATGGCTGCCTTTCAGTGCTGTCTTGATTCTTACACCCGATGACGACGAGGCAAGTCAAGCCTCACTCGCTGTTACGCCGTGTTTCTTCGAATGACGAACCTCAGCAAGAACCAGTACCCAACTCTCTGCACTTCACCTCCGCAGGGGTGATCTTGGCTGGTGCTGTGTGCAGACTTCAAATCTGTAGGCCGTTCGCGCGGCAGTGGTTCGATTCCACCTCTCCTGCGACTTTTTCCCAGCTCACCCTTTTTCAGGTTATGTGCTACACATTGCACCGTGTTTTGGAATCGCGGTGAAGTGGGTTCATAGGCGAGACCACTTGAAGAACGGAACTCGACAAAGGTCCACCAATCATATCGTAGATACACTCCTATACAGTCATTCATTGGCTATTATTGTTTCTTTTCAGTTCATTTTGATTGGCTGATAAAAGGGACTACTCCTCGTAGCCGCTCGTGGAGGTGGTGCCGCCCATGCTGCGGCGTTCGTCGACATCGCCATTCCTTCTTGTTCTTCGCCGGCGGCTCACTATCGCGCCACCACCTTGCTCGTCTCGTGCCATCGCTCGCCTAACGACCAGCGCCAGTATGACTCGTCAATTGCAACCCGAGCAGCTCTTGCGTCCTGTGCCGTCGGATATCGCCATTAGCGATGCCATCGCGCCGCTGCCGATCCAGCAGATCGCCGCCGCCGCTGGCATTGTGAGGGCCCGACCAATTGACCGCGACTTGTGTGTCTTTGTCTAACACTCGGTGGTTGTGGCGGCATGTAGCTCCCGGAAGAAGTCGTCCCGTATGGTGCAAGCAAGGCCAAGATCTCGCTTTCGGTGCGCGACCGCTTGAAGGATGCGCCAAACGGAAACTATGTCGTGGTCACGGGCATCACGCCCACGCCGCTCGGCGAGGGCAAGAGCACCACCACCATCGGGTACGATCGGGAGCCTCAGTCGATGACCGAGTCCATGAACTCACGGTTGATGTGTACTCCAGTCTCTGCCAGGCTCTCGGTGCCCACCTCAACAAGAACGTCTTTGCCTGCATCCGTCAGGTTCGTCCCTTTTTCTTAGTGGACAACAGGTTTCAAGTCGCTGTATTAACGTGAGTGATCTACTGTAGCCATCGCAGGGACCGACGTTTGGTGTGAAGGGCGGCGCCGCTGGTGGTGGCTACGCGCAAGTCATTCCCATGGATGAGTTCAATCTGTACGTGATTCGTGTGTCTTGGCTACGTACTGTCCACCGTCAACGTATTCTGACCAAAATCAATTTACTCAATAGTCATCTCACAGGCGACATCCATGCGATCACGGCCGCGAACAACCTCGTACGTCTGACTGGCTCCTGAAAACAATTGCCTAGTGGTGAGACTGACGCACTTCGCCAACTCCTTCACAATCTGCAGCTCGCGGCAGCGATCGACACGCGCATGTTCCACGAAAAGACGCAAAAGGACAAGGCGCTTTTCAACCGCCTCTGCCCGCGTGCCAAGGACGGCTCGCGCACGTTTGCGCCCGTGATGCTTCGTCGTCTCGCCAAGTTGGGCATCACAAAAACGAACCCGGACGACCTCACGGACGAGGAGATTTCCAAGTTTGCGCGACTCGACATTGACGAGTCGACCATCACGTGGCAGCGCGTGCTCGACACGTGCGATCGCTTTTTGCGTCAGATCAACATCGGCGTCGCGCCGACCGAGAAGGGCCAGATCCGCACGACGGGCTTCGACATTTCGGTCGCCAGTGAGATCATGGCGATCCTCGCGCTCACGACTAGCCTCTCGGACATGCGCGAGCGTCTCGGGCGCATCGTGATCGGCCTCGATAAGCAGGGCGAACCAGTCACGGCTGACGACTTGGGCGTCGGTGGCGCGCTCGCCGTGCTCATGAAGGACGCTATCATGCCAACGCTCATGCAGACTGCCGAGGGCACGCCCGTGTTTGTCCACGCCGGACCGTTTGCCAACATTGCCCACGGCAACTCGTCCATCATCGCCGACCAGATCGCGCTCAAGCTCGCTGGAGAAGACGGCTACGTTGTGACGGAGGCAGGTTTTGGCGCCGACATTGGCATGGAGAAGTTTTTCAACATCAAGTGTCGCACGAGCGGACTCACGCCGCAGTGTGTCGTGCTGGTGTCCACGATCCGCGCGCTCAAGATGCACGGCGGCGGCCCGAACGTCGTCGCAGGCCAGCCGGTGCGTGGACAGACTTGCCACTATCCACGGCAGACGTATTCCTAATGTGACTCTTGTGTATACGTAGCTGCACCCCGTGTACGTGGACGAAAACGTCGAGCTGCTGGAAAAGGGTTGCGCCAACATGCAGCACCACATTCGCAATGCGCTCAAGTTTGGTGTCGCCGTCGTGGTCGCGGTCAACGTGTTTGCGTCCGACACTGCACGCGAGATCGAGCTTGTCAAGGCCAAGGCGCTGGAGGCCGGCGCCACGGCCGCCGTGGAGAGCAGCCACTGGGCGGACGGCGGTAAGGGCGCTGCCAAGTTGGGCCAAGCAGTCATTGAATCGTGTGCGCAGATGCGCGCGCAGGGCAGTCCGTTCAAGCTTCTGTACCCGCTGGACATGGCCATTGCCGACAAGTTTGAACGCATCGCCAGTACGTTTTTCCCCTCGCATAACGAGCGTCTGCCCATCTCCTGCAAGGACTCATGAGTGTTTTCTGTACTGACAACAGAGGAAATTTACGGCGCCGACAAGGTCGAGTTCAGTGAGGAGGCCACGAAGAAGCTCGCGATCTACACGGCGCGCGGTTACGGGAACCTTCCAGTGTGCTGCGCCAAGACGCACCTCAGCTTGAGCACGGACCCGACCGCCAAGGGCGTGCCCACAGGGTTCTCCGTGACCGTGCGTGACATTCGCGCGTCGGTCGGCGCCGGCTTTGTGTACTTGCTCTGCGGCGACATGATGACGGTGCCCGGGCTGCCCACGCGTCCGGGCTTCTACGACGTTGATCTCGACGTCGAGACCGGCAAGGTCATCGGGCTCTTCTAAAACACAGCCGTCGTCATAGGAAGACCAAGCTCTCATGCATAGTCCGTGTCAAAAGCTTCTGTGCTGTCAAAACATTATCCCATTCAACCAGCCGAGTGTTCCTTCACCCAGTCGTTTCAGCTGGACGAGTCGTGTTTGTCCGTAGCGGTTGTCTCGTCGGTCTCGGATGTCGACGCGGCGGCGTCGCTGTCTGTCTTGACCGTGAGCTCAGATCTGTTGTTGAGGAACGTTTGCCAGTGGTGGAACTGCTGGGCGTGGACGAGCGTCATGAAGTCCTCGCGCACGATCATCTGCACCACAAACAGTCAGCTCACGATGGCCTGAGGGTGCATTATGTGTGCGTGCGTGTATTTCGTACCTGGCGGAATCGCTCGGTGTCGAGCATGTCGAGAAACGCGAGAGCATGAGGGTAGCTGAGCAACAACGACGGTCAGTACCGCATACTACAGGGACCAGCAATGGAGGCGAATGGGTACATACACGATGTACTTGGCGTACTGCGGCTGCTTCCAGTACTTGAGGTACTGGAGGTAGTTAAGAAACGCAGGGTTCTCAAAGTACCGATTGATCGCCAAGACTACAGCGCCGACATTCCAGCATCCAGAGACAGTCAGCATTTTCTAACCTTGGCGCGTCGCTAGTCATTCATGGAGACCGCACAGTTGAGGTACGCAGGACTCGAGAGACACTGGATGAACTCGAGCTCCATCTGGAAGCGGATGTTGTTGGATGGCACATCCACGTTCGAGGCCGCTGGTGCTGTCGCCATGCTTGCTTGTTGGTGTTGTGATGTGGAGGAAACAACGGACCCACCCTGCACTCTACGATAACCACATCTGACTGTAGAGGGATGGCAGTACGCCCATTGTATGTACTGATTTAAGGTGGTGATATCGACTCGCACCGGAATGAACTTGACAGCACCAGTTGAAGCTGACCCAGTGTCGAGGCCAGAGGCCACCACTAGGAAATGGCACCTCCGGGGAACGTGCCAGAGCCCTCGCGATATGGGGTGAGCGCGCGGGTGGAATGTGTGGAGGCTAAACTGGGAGCCCATCAAGGTGTTGGTCGAGCGATCCACCGTTCTGTTGTGCTGGCAGGCGCGCAAGTGGTGATGCTACGTGGCAATCGAGAGAGAACTAAAGTGTGGAGTGCTGATTGAGAATGGGATGGCTAAATTACGAACCAATGCCAGCGAAACGTAGATCACCTAGATTCTGTTTCCCAGTCGGCTTCAAACGCGAGACTCGAGAGCGAATCGTCCAGGCTGTCCAGCATCCAAGTGGGGGAGGCAGGCGATGTTGACATCAGCGCTTCATGGCATCGGGACGGGGAAACACCCTTGAGCTCGAGTGGAAGGTCGTAGTCATTTGGGATCGCAATGGAGAGCGCTATATCGTCATCTCTTTGGAGCTGGTCACAAGGTAGCTGAGGCGTTGAAATGCCCGAAGGGAGACTGAAGATGGCAGCGATGTCATCGTCACTCATAACAAAGCTAGAGAGATCGGCGAAGTGGTGCTTGAGCGACGCCAACACGGTGACTGAATCAATACACCGAAGCAAACGCAAGGTGACGGGGACGGTCTTCATGCGAACCCACACGGACTGCCCTGAACCGACCAGGCGAATCATCATCGTCAGCTTGCTTGAGACGTCGTTTGAGAGGATGCCGTTGTGCGTGTGCGCGCGCATGAAGTCCTGCAACTTCTCAAGATCGCACGGGACCGCAAACTCATACAAGTTCTTGCCAAACAAATCGCCTGCCGTGCGGGCGCGGAAGTAGCGTGGTGCTTCGGGCGTGACGAATAGGAAGTCTCCACGCGTGAGGCAGTAGGCAACACGGCTGCCATGTGCCATTTGGCAAATCTCCAGCAACATAATAGATCCAAACTCCATGGCGGTTCGCACTCCCCGTGGTCGACAATCGATATGTGGTTCGAGCTGCCGCGCTGCTTTGGGGTAACTGTACTGAGGGCCTGTGGCACATCATCGAAGCGCCTGCGGCGAAACGCCAGAGGAGATGGCTGAGTCCCGTGTGACAAGGAGCCCTTTCGCCCAGCTTTTAGCCCGACCAGGACCGATCATCCGGGTCAGATATAGAAGATCCCATTGTTTCCCACATTAGTTATGTACCCCGATCAGAAAGTGGTCGCAGTTTCCTCCGCACTGCGTGGTCGCTGCACTGGTTCTTCTGACTCTGACAATGCCACTGAACAAATGGGAGGCCGATCTCAGCTGGCTTCGGAACACAGCAAACAGTACCGTACACCAGCAGCAATACTGTAGGCAGTTGTTTGCATGGATGAGGTGCGCACGCATGCGATCCGGCGAGGAGACCTTTCAACCCACATGCGTGCTTGCCCGCCTTGGCCGGTCTCACAGTGATCATCACTCCTTCAATGTCATTGGTAGAAAGTGCATCTCAGCATTTTGTCCAGTTGATTTGAGTGTACCGATAATCAGGTACACGGATTGGAGCATTCCAAGAGTCTCCACAATACCATGGCCTACCGAGATATCGCGGTGCCCAAGGAGAACTGCGAGTATCGCGTCGTCTTGGGGCGTTCGCTCTTTGCTGCGACAGGAGACGCAACCAGCGATGAAGCGCAGGAAGGTGACAGTGGAGACGCGGCGTACGCCCTTTTCCAGTACAAGTTTACACCGGCATCTGTCGACACCACGATCCCAGGACTTGTGAGCATGGACGACGACTCCACGAGCGCAACAGTCTTGCGCGGTACGACAGCGAAGTCATTTGCCGACGGCGGCGTCAGCTTCAAGGGCAAGATCGCGGAGCAGAAGGATACTGAGTGCTTGCTGATCTTTGGCGGCACGTCGTTCCGTTTGGAGCGCTGCGATTACGTGCTGTCGCAGTTGCGCCATGTGCGAACAGCGCCGTTGCAACGCCCGCCACCAAGCGCGTATCCCGCGCCAATGGGTAAGAAGAACCTTCTTCCCGGTGTTGCTCGGCGCATCGGAAAGTTGGTAAAGCCCGCCAAAAGAACCAGAAAAGCGACAGCCAAGGACACAGCTGACGATAGCGTCTCAAGCGAGGTTGCGAAGGATTCAAGTGAACACTCAAGCGATTTGCCTACAGGCCAGTCGTCAGCGCCAACGCCAGTCGCTACAGCGATTGATGGTGAGAATTCAGCTGCTTTTGATTCGCCATCAAGCAAGCGCCGGCGACAGGACGAGTAGCCAGGAACCTTGCATTGTGTTACTTGAACCCACTCTTGCGAACGTGAATAGTTGCCATCGACATTGCACGTGATTCATCGCAGCCATGACTCATGGTGACCATGGTCAATATGGAAGTCAATATGGATCGATCCACATGGGCCAGGTTTGCCGCTTCAAGGTCATTGAAGAACAGGCGCAGTGGTTACCTTGAACAGTCACGGGTTCGAAGACCCATCAAACTGATGGAATGCTGCCATACATACAAACCTCTATATAAAAAGATGTGCCCAGTCATGGGTTTGGTGGAAGGCGGGTTTGTCGTGACCCGAAAACCCACCTGTTGCGCAGTCTGGGAGACAAGCAACGCAAGGATGCTTCTTTCTTTGAAGAAGAACTGCCGACGACGGGCCGGCCACAGCAAAGAGAAAGCAACCACCGACTGAGCAAACACCATGGGCTCGATGAACAAGCGCCGCGACACTGATGTCATGAAGCTGTACGTCACGGCAGTTTGTTGGTGGGCTCGTTCACAAGGGAAGCCAGTCGGACGTGAAGAGCTCATTGGCGTTTTCTTATTCGCGTTGGCTCAGCATGATGAGCGACTACGAGGTGCAGTTGACGGATGAGACCAAGACGAACGACTTTCACATCAAGTTTCATGGCCCGAAAGAGAGTGCGTTGTTGCATCGTAGTTGTCTGCAACGGGTGTGGCCCCGTCTTCAATGGCTGATACTGATGCGATGGCTGTGTCGTGACAACTGCAGCGCCGTACGAAGGCGGCGTCTGGAAGATTCACGTCTCATTGCCAAAGGAGTATCCGTTCAAGAGCCCGTCAATTGGCTTTGTGAACCGCATCTACCATCCGAACGTCGATGACATGTAAGCCATGTCGTTGGGTCATAGCGTGGGAGCGTTCAGAGCCTGACGAGCTGGCAACTGTGTGTGCGCTTCCCACACAAACAGGTCCGGCTCAGTCTGCCTGGACGTCATCAACCAGACGTGGAGCCCAATGTTTGGTGCGTACTCATGCAGCGCTTCCAAGATTATCTCATGTGTACTAATAAGGTTATACTCAGAGCTGCTCAACGTCTTTGACGTGTTCATTCCGCAACTGCTGCGCTATCCGAACCCGAGCGACCCGCTTAACGGAGAAGCCGCGTCGCTGCTCATGAAAGACGCAGAGACCTACAACAACAAAGTGCGAGGTACGAGAGCCACACTGCCTGCTTCATGGGTGGGGGGATGCGTTTTTGTTCACCATGTGTAATTACGTCCCCCAGAGTATGTGCGTAACTATGCTTCGCAGCCGATCGACATGGGCAATGCCGACGACGACAGCGACATCAGTGACATGAGCGACATTGAAAGCTGAGAACGAGTCCTGTTGCTCAGCATTGTAGAGACTTGCCAGGAAGGCTCGTCGTTCATCTTCGTAGTAGTGCACGTTTTATATATTGTTGTCTCTGCATTCCACAACACCCAGCGGGTCAACTAAACCTCTTTAATCTTTCGATAAGAAATTGCCTGCGCCAGCACGTTTCTGGATGTAGTGGGAGTTGCGGCGAATGCGATCTGCCATGCTGCTATCGCCCTTGACGTACGCGGAATCTTGGAGTTGCCTACAGCACACATAATTCAGATCGTCAGTCACACGTGAGCAGTCACCACACGTAGTTCAGTATGATGGAGTAGGGACGCACTTAAGAAACTGGGGATCTTTTCGAAGCTTGGCTTCTTCCTCGTCCAGTTTTTCGCGCTTCGCCGTCGCTTGTTTCATGAGGTACTCTTCTCGCGCTTTCGCGTCGGCCGCCATGCGCGCCGCCTCTTGCACCATCTCCTCATGGGACATCTTTGACGTCGTTCGAGTGGATTTGGATAGCTTTTGACGCAACTCGTCTTCCTCCAGTCGCTTCTTTTCTCGTGCTTTCTCGAGGAACTTGGAGTTCGGGCCTAACGTGGACGTGTCGATGTCCTTGGCTTCAACCTATAATATAGCACATTGCATAGTTAGACATCGTCATCAAACAAACAGTACAGACATCAGAGACACATAGAACTCACCGCTCCCTCCCTATGGATCAGGCCGTACTTGCCTCCATCATCGGGCTTCTTGACGACATAATCACGGCGCGATCCACTCTCGTGACGCTCGTTGGAACGACTTCGTGGACGTCGACTTTCAGTCTCCTTTGGCTTTCCTGAGTCGGCGCGTCGACGGTCGTCTCGTTTGCTGTGATTGTCATCGCGCGATCGTCGCTCGGGCGTTCTGCTTCGATCGAGATATCGACCGTGGTCGGGAGATCGTTCGCGCTGTCTACTGCGATGGCGGGGGGAGGCAGGCTCACGACCAAAAGAGTCTCGACTTGAGCTGCGACGCTGACGATCCGTTCGGAATCGATCGCGGCTGCGACTACGACTAGGCAACCTCCGAATATCATGGCGATCGCTGGGGCGATCCCTGCTTCTCTCACGGTTGGCTCGACGTGCAGGCGATCTCGAACGCGATCGGGTTGATTCCTCACGCCGACGGTCTCGACCAGTCGCCGTAAAGGGCCGTTCCTGACGACGGGAACGTTCATCTCGCTTAGGGCTTCGCGAGCGGTGGTGATGGGAACGGGCGTCCTGACGATAATGACGACGAGGACTCGGAGATTTGTCGTGTCGACTGCGACGCTCCTCTCGCTCTGGTCCACGGAGTGACTCGTCACTACGACGTGATACTGCGCTGTCCACCGACGCGCTGCGCGATCGCCTCGCCTTGCCCTTTTTGCCATGCTTCCGTTCCTTTTTCTTGGCCTTCTTGGCTTTCTTCTTCTCTTTCTTGTCCTTGAGGATTTTCTCCACCTGTCCCTTTATTTTCTTCATCTTGACCGGGTTCTTCAAGATGTCTTCCTGCGCACGCTTTTGCTGGCTGCGGATGAGCATCATGGGATCTTCATTCAACCGCGAGAACGCATCGTTGGACGGAAGCACCGGCTTGCTCATCGCCAGCGCGCCATAGGCCGAATCGCCTAGCTTTCTCGCGTCCGATCCTGCGTCTTCGGGCTTGTATTCCTTTCCCAACAGAAACTCCTCGGCTGACCGTTCGTTCGGGTTGCTTGCCATCGGACCTTGGTACATCCAGTCGAGACGCTCCACTGTCGCCGACTTATTCCCATGAGCCGCCTGCAGTTTTCTCAGCTCCTGCATCTGGCGCTCCTCCTCAATGTTCTTCTTGAGCTCGGCAAGCTTCTTCTCCTCGGCGGCATGCTTCTGCTCGGCAATCCATACTTTCTCCACATTCTAATCACCGCCATAAACAGCATAAACAACATGAGTGACATCGCCGAAACTCTGTTAGAACACACTAGGGGGCCATGTACACGTAGGTTGGACGTGTGCCAGCTCTTCTTGGCCAGGAACGCGAGCGACATACTGCCCCACCACGCGCGGTCGCGACTTCGAGCTGTTTGCTGCTGTTTGCTTTCTTCTGGTCTTTGACGGGAAACGTACTTAGTCGGAGTATGGAACCGGTATTTTACTGGTTTCGAGAATGGGTCCAGTGGCAACCTTTCGTGCATTTTCCCAATCTTGTGGAACCAACGACGCGGGAGCATGGAGGCGACAGGAGACGCGGCGCCGCCGGCGCCAGCGACGTTCACAGGGCGCACGCTCTCGCTGGAGATGGGCTCTGTGCGACTAGGTGGGTCTAGTCGGCCGGTCACGATCGCATCGAGAACCAGCGACGCGAACGACCGTGGTGCCGCAGGCAAGTTGCCCACCAGAGAACGTCCGCCAAGTCGATATTTGCTTCACGCGTCTGAGTGTTATTTTCAACAGTGAAATATCGTCAGCCCCGGATCCTGTTGGAGCCGCAGCCGCGGAGTCCGTTCGGTAGGAAGTTGGAGGTCTCTGTGGTAAGAAAGATTGTGTATTGGTGCCTCGATGGGAAAGTGCTAATCTCGTCCGACATGACAGAATGAATCCTTCTCCACAACAAAGACCCAAACACATCACACCCTCAGACCGAGCGTGACCGCCACGCCTCCAGAGAGAGTTCACATGACCCATCATCCAACTCACCGTACGCCGGTCGATGTTGCGCTTCGCCACGTCGATGTTCCAGCGACTCCTGTGGACACACTCAGTCGACAACATGGGGCTCCTCGTAAGCGACCTACTTCCTCCGACTCCGACAAGACCACAACCTCAAAACGCACATCTTCTCGAGCGACCAAGGCTAAGAAGAATGCAACTGCTGTATTCACGGGCACGTCCAAACCCAATCACACTGCTCGAGTCCAAGAGCCTCCTCCATCCTTCAAGCTTGATCACACGCACGATCTCAAGCCAGAACAGGCCAAGCTGTTCACACGAAAACCTCCCTCCGCTCAAGACGAGGCAAGCCAAAGCCACTCATTCCACGTGCACGAGCGCCTCTCGCGTACTGGCGAAGTAGAGACCCGTGCTGCAGACGAGACCTACGAGGATACCGGTGATGCCCCAATGTCTGGGTGGCGCGCTGTTGACGCTTCCATCGACTATCTCTACGAAGACACGTCCATCGATATCGTACAGCTGCAGGGGTTGGTCCATGGCAATGCAATAAATGCAGAAAAGCGGAAAGCGGTTGAGCGGGAACGGCTTCAGGCCGCAGCCACTGAACTCCAAAAGCAGCGGCAAGGCCACAACTCGAAAATGATAGAGTTTCAGCACCGCCGTGAGCAGATCATGAAAATGTCGGATGATATTCGAACGCGCAACAAAGTCTCTAGCCAGAAAACGACCAAGCCGTTGGCTCCTCAAAAGAAAAAATCTGACGAAGCGTTGACACTGCCAACCCGAAAACCGCCAGTGCCAAGGCTGAGCCAACTGGGTGGCAAAACAAAAACACCGAGGCCTAAAAAGGCGGAATCGGGGCCACAGACAGCACGTAACGTCAAGCCTTCGCGTGAAGAAATGGAGAGTTACGCGGCTGCCGATCAAGAGACCTCAGGTGTAAGCAACACTGAAGACCAAGTTGAGAGCCAATCATACACTCATGATTCCGAGTCGATAATGTTAAACAACGAGGACTCCACAATAGCGAACAGCACTGCCGGTACTGCGAGTCAGTCTACAGCCCCGACTCGCGTCACGAAGAAACGCAAAGCCGCCACCACTTTCGCAACGAAAACAACACAGTCGAACAGTATCCCAAGACAACAAGAAGAGAAATCCCAGCGAAGAGCTGTCGCTCGCGAGTATATGCAGATCCAGAAGCAAACTCGGCAACTGCTGCGAGCCAAAATGGAGCAGCAACGTCAACTGGACGAAGAACGTAGACGGCTGGACCTTCAGGTAAATACTGCTGTAATCGTCTTTCTTCCAGGCTCTACACTTGACTCATGATTTATCGATCGCCCTTGGCTGCCCAGCGCCTCGAGAAAACACGACTTCTCGAACTCGAAGAAGCCAGGAAGCGGCGAATACGGCAAAAGCAACGCGATCGAGCCGCACAGCGCAAACGTGGCGAGCAGCAACGGCAACTCCAACAGCATGGAGACGATCGATCGCCATCGGTGCATGACACTCGAGATATCATGAACGCTGGCGAAAAGGATACGGAAAACCAGAGCCATCGTGGGAATCATGCGAGTCAGCAACAACTCACGAGAGGTGCGTCTGAATGGCCAAGCAAATATGATCGCTCACCACGATCTTCGTCCGGGGCTCCGTCACCTCGGTCTTTGCACCGATCACAAGATGAAGAGAATGGTCCGCTTGTTGTATTGTCCGAGCCCGGTCCGAAGCTGCAAAAGCTGCTTGCTCTCGAGGAGCAGACGAAGCGATTGGCGGAGAAGCTACAGTCTCTTTCCCAACAGAGTCCAGCCAGTGACTATATTGATATTCCTCACAGTGCTCCCACACACCACACGGGAACACAGGACGGTGAAATGGATAGTGCCAGCGCACCTGAAAGCGGCGACGGAGATGAGAGCGACTCGAGTGGATCTGCTAGTACTGAGATGGACAAGCCGGATGCGGAGGATGAGGACAAATACAGCGATGGACATTCGGCGACAAGGGTTCACCAGGAAGATTTTGTGGGTTTTGACGGTGGGTTCCCGTGTATGAGCGACCGCGACAGTGAGATCGATTTCTCATCCATCGGGGTTCAACATATCCACGTTGTTTGGCCTCGTGGTGATCTCGAAGAAGAAAGTGAGGACGCGCCAAGGAGTACGCGTTTTGAAATGCTCTCGTCGTCGAGTTCCTCGTCCAACTTCTCCGATCGGATGAAGCAAACTGACAGCCAAAATAAATGGGGCAACAGTCACTCGAATACAATGTCTGGGTCGCCGAAGCTGCTCGAGGAATCCGTCGATGCATACGCAGAACGACTACTCGATCGGTCGGTGCGCCGGCAAAGCTCCACCATCAGCGATACTCCGGACCACAGGACGCGTGTAGATTCCGCGAAGCCAATTCAGAGTTCATCTCGGTATCGTAGCGGCGTCACGGCACCCAAGCGAACACGCCCATCGCCGGCTCGTTCCGATGCCGAGCTGCTTCGTCTCATCCGTGAGTCAGATGACAACCTCAGCGTCATCGATCGCGAGGCGAGAAGAAGGTTCCGTCTTCAGCAGGACCGGCTCCGACAGCGACAGCAAGAACAAGAGCAACGAGAGCAGGAGGAGCTGCGGAGAGAACTGAGCATCGCTCGTCACGCGCGTGATGTTGTGCATAGTTCAAGCACTGAGCTCGTCGACTCGGAACCAAATAGCCACCAAGAACGGATGTCTCCCGGTATGCCTGCCACTGGCAGCGGAGATTTACGGGAGTGCGAGAAGCTTGACGAGATTCTTCAAGCTGTGAAAGCCGAGAGCGCGGGTCTTGATCGGCGTGACGTGGAACAAATCCGGGATGAAAACCACGAGGAGCACTTAAGCTCACCAACCGCGGCCGTCGAGTTTTGGAACACCCAGCTCCAACAAAGTGGAGGTCATCGAATACCTCGTATTGAGGTGGATCGGACGGATCTCCAAGCACAGCACGAGCGCGCGCTGTCACTGGAGGAAGATGGCGAAGATGAAGATACCCGTCTGCGCATGCTATCGCCACGCACCCTGGCTAAGCGACTCCTCGCGGCCGTCGAATACCACGAAGCTATCAACGAGGCCCATCTGCAGCTCTCAATGATCGACAAAGCGCAGGCGATTAACATGGTGCAGCAAGACGCAATCGCGCTCGCACAGGCATTCAAAGAGGAGATGGACGACAACCTTCTCACCCAGCACCTTGTGCAGGAACATGCCGCTCTCGAGGAAGAGTTTGACTCGAATCTGAAGCAAGTTGTCGACCGATTAGAGGCGGTACGGGAAGCCGAGCACCGCGACAATCAGATTGCAAAGACGCAAATGGAGGAAGAAGCTCGAGTAGCGCGACAAAGAGAGTCAGCAGTGCAGACGGAGCCACTGCATCAGGTCGACGCCGGAACGAGCGCGAGATTGCATGTCGAGGCTGCAACAGCGACCGATCGAGAACGGTTGGACGCTGCCGTCCAGCACGACGTGGGGGTGGTAGTGTCTTCGATTGGAATTCCTAGAGATGCAATAGCGACCGGCACTTTGGTTGAGGAGGCCATAAGCGGAGATCAGGAGTCTGCCGTGTCGGATGACTATGAGCAAGAGACATTTGACCAGGCATCCGTCTCGAGCCCATTGAAGATCTCGCCACAACGGGAGCAGCTAGTGCCAGGCAAAATGGCAACCGTCGACGTCGGCGAAGAATGTATGGTGGAGAACTCGGAAGAGATTGTGAGTGAGGAGGATCAAGCAAGCCGTGCTCACAGCGACATCGAGGATGACAGCGATAATAACGATGAAATTGCGAGCGAAGATGTTGCGAGGGGGGAAGAGGAGGCGAGCGAAAACATCAAAAGTGACAGCATCGAAGAGGCCGCCAACTCACTTATCGAAGAAGACGCAACAGAAGGAGATTTCGAATCAACCGAACGCAGTTCCAGGCAGCAATCGCAATCGGCTTCCATCATGTACGAGGATGACGACTTTGAAGAAGACGCCCCACTGGTTTGTCCTGAAGAAACCAGTCAGTCTGACAATGCGACTGGGGTAAGCGAGGACAGAGACATTGCGGGTGACACGGTACTGAGACCACAGAGCGAGTCGACATCGGGCGGCTACGAGGAAGATGGGTTTGAATATGACGCATCGGCCAGTGGAGGCAGCAAATTTCATCAAACCACGCACAGCGGTTTGGTTGGAGAGACGAGTGACGCCAGCGTCTCAAGCGAGTGTGGTGAAGATGAGGAGGAGGATGGTGACGAAGCAAAATCCATCAGCGATGACGCGTCGGTGGAGTATGGAGACAACTCATCAGTGGCGGCATCGCGCGACAAAGTGGCCAAGCTTCCGTCCGAAGGGAGTCCACCCCCTGTGCAAACTATCGAGAGCGTCTCAAGCGCTCCATTGAGTGCGATGCGAGTGCTGAGCCCGACGATCGACGTGTCACGTCTCGCGACCACGGCATCCCTGGCACCGGAGATTACACAGTCGTACCTCTTGCAACTTGAGAATCGCAAGCGCAGTGAGGAAGCACTTCTTGATCTCCGTCTTCTTGCCCTAGAGTCCAAGCTGCAGCAAGAGATGCAGTGCATCGTGGATGAGATCGCGCGAGCGGAGGAAGGCGAGATTATTGACAAGCAGGTTCACAGTGCGCTGGAGCTTCGTAAAGACACGCTTCAAATGGGCTATTTGTCGGAAAAAGCCAACATTGAGAGCCAGAAAGCCACGTGCGTGTCTCGATACTACCAGGATCTACTTGCGTTCCGATCCCTCGGCGCAGTCGCAACCGGGTCCTCCATTGTTGCTTCAGCTGTGGTGAACACGGCTCGGCTGCTTCCGGTCGCCTCCTCGGTCTCTGTGCTACCTGCTGGAACGCCAGTCTCCCACGTCACGAAACCAAAGGACTCAGAGAGCAGTGATTCCAATGATTACGCTGACGACGAGTTTGTGGCAAGCCTAGCGCGATCAGAAATGGCGGTCGGATCAAATTCAGATCATGACTCCATGTCAGAAGACGACGTGCATGAGGCTCCCTCAGCTTCCCACGAAAACGATTCTGAAGATGTTGTCGAGGAAGCGGACGATGAGATTCGTTCGGAGCAAAGTCAGGAGGAGAAGAGGGATGATTCCATCGCGAGTGCACCGGATGACACGGCAGAGAATGACCAAAATTATGAGGAGGAGGAGTTTGCTTCGATGTCGGAGACTGCGACGATGGAGAAACAGGATGTGGTCGAAGAAGACGAGCCTTCGATTGTGGACGAGCCTGACTCAGCAGTTGATGCCGAGGACGAAGTGGCGAGTGTTGCTGACGATGAGGGGTTGCCTGGTGAAAGTGACGGGGCTGCAATCCAGGAAACGTCGACCGGCTCCAATCCGAAAGATGTGGATATCGTGTCAGATCCAACTGCACTTGCGGACTCAGCAGTGGTGGAGGGCAAGGACCAAGGGGCAGAGTCAGACGAGACGAGCCAAGTGTACGAGGACGACGAGTTTGCATCTATCAGTGAGGCTACCGTGAACGCGCACCACGATTCCGTGGCTGAAGACGCTTCAGTCGGAATTACTTCGACTCAGACAAGGAAGGACAATGGCGAATCCGACGGCGAAGACTCGCCTGATGACGATGCCGTGGACGATGACTACGAGGACGAGTTTGCCTCTGTAAGTGAGTCTGCTGAAGCCCCCGACCAGCTCAACTCTGCGTCGGAAGCCGAGATCCAAGACGACGCAGACATTGAGATTGAAGATACCAAAGACGATGAGTACCAATCGGATGATAATTACGCTGACGATGGGTTTGAAGCGTCTGGGGCTCAAGTTGAAGAGACCGCCACAGCGGTGACGGAGCCCGCGGGTAGCTCTCCAAGTGCCGACCAGTTCGGAAGTGGGGAAGAGGAGGAGCAACAGTACTCGGATGGGGATTTCGAGCAGAGTGAAGTCCGCTCGAATGCCTCGCGTCACGAGACGGAAGAGTCTAGCAATCCAAATGCTTCCGCTGAAGAAAGTCCGCCAGAGGTGTTCAACCAAACTCCTACGGAGAATGCTCACGTTGAAGCTGGAGAGCAAGCCGCCTACGAGCTTCCAACGATTCGATCGCTGAGTGCGAGTGAGCTCGGCGATACCAACAACCCGTCGACTGTCGACCACGATCAGACCGTCGCGAAGCCATCAGCACTGGCTGAATCCGTCTCTGCAAGCCTCCATGAAGAAGACCTAACGACGGCAAGTATGGAAGAGCAGATCCAACGAATCGACGACCTAAAACGGCATATCGATCTCCGCAAAGAGACTTTTGCCGTCGTCCAGAAGAAGCTTCGTGTCGAGAAGAAAAAAGAACACTTACGCGAAGCCGAGACACAACTGTGGGCCGAGATGGAGCAGCTCGAGTCTCAGCTTGTCGCCGATGAACGCATTTTGGACCTTACGCGCCAGCGCGGCCGGCTCGAATCGTTGGCGCTAGAAACCAAACACTGGTCACTGCAACTCGGTCCCAGAGGACCGACAGACTTGCTCGCAGACTATGACTACTGCGAGCCTGTGGAGTCGGTGAAACCGGTCGTGACCAAGCAGGACCATCAAGCGCAAGTGCGAGTGCATGACCATCACCCCGCGGTTGCGACAGGAGCTTTCGATCTAGACACCACCGTTCACGATCTGTTGCTCGCTTTCGACCATGTTGAAGTCGCCGAGCTGCCGGTCACGACAGTCGCGACCAACACTGACGTAGAAGCCCAGCCTCGCGACGTTTCACCCCCGCCAATCGTCATCCAGTCGGACGCGTTGAGAGCAGCAGGCCATGAAGAGAAGGAGAAGGATGAGAAGAATGCAGTAAGAGAGTCAGCTGAACGCTCGGCTTCTCAGCCCGAAGCGGACGTTCATCAAGAAGAGAAGGCCACGATGCCAACAGAACCTGTCGACTCCACGGCAGACAGCGCAGAGATCCAAGCAGCTCATGCACCCGATCTATTGAGCGGATATGACTATATCGAGACGGTACTAGTGGCTGATGGGGCTGGCGATTTACTCGACGGTTACGACCATGTCGAGGAGGCGGAGATACCTGCTGTCGTTGGAACAATATCACGAAGCGATGACGAGGAACTTTTGCAGGCGAACACTGAGGTGGAAGCCGACTCGGCAGCAGCGAAGCTTGAAGTGGTGTCCATCCCGCAGGAAATTGCTGATGAAGAAGTTGAATTTCTTGACGAATCAATCGATGAACTCGAATATGACCAAGGCAAGCAAACCACACTGCTCAACCGAGCGAATACCTCGGACGTGGTTACGGACATTGGTGGTGTCGGTGGCGACGAGCCGGCATTGCCAGATGTGGTGGAGTTGAATCCAAATGGCCAACACGTTCCGGCAGAAGAAGCCATTGAAGATGAGTTTGCAGCACACCCCGAGAGTGAAATTACAGACTACGGGGACATTCCGGACAACACTCAGTTCGAGGAGATGACACCGATGTATTCGACGAACGAAGACGACCGCGTCGCTCTCGCGACAGAAAACTTTCTGAAGACTCTCTTATATGAAGCTGTCGCGGGTGAGTGCAGCTCGAAAGGAGGTCTCTATTTTGTACGGGGAGATCTGACGTGCGACCGTTTGTTTGGCAACAGATATCCGGAACGTTTCAGCCCGTACTGCCGCACGCAGGACAAAGCGCGAGTCATTGCACGAGAACGAACCAGCCGATTTCCCTCCACTTAAAGAGAAAGCCCACATCGAGAAGACCAACATTGCTGAGGACGCCAATGGTGATTCAGTTTCGGACGCAGAGGATGATCAAAAAGACGAACACAAGGAATCGTGCCATCCGGCCACATCAGCTGAAGCTACTCCAAGCGATTTCACTTTTGATCGCGGTGACGAGAAGCCTGATGAGAGAAATGATGAGCGGCAGAGCGATCTGCTCGTCGACTGTCTGTTCGCGAACTTACTGGCCGCGGCGATTCAAGAGAGTCTCCGCACCGAGATGAAGAGGCGCCAGATCCAACTTTCTGACGTGCATCATGATAGCCAGCACCAGAACGCACCACCACCTGCATCCACCACTTCCTCTGACGCCACTCACGTACGCGCTTCTCCACCGCAGTCTCATCGACGTATTCAGGAAGTGATCGTGAACCAGCTTCAAGTGGAGTCTGGTCAGGTGCGTGCACTCATTGTCCTAAGCAACGTGAACTTGCTCTCTGGCTAACAACACTATTTTCTCTAATGGTGTAGGTGACGCTACCAGCCTTTCATGAGTGCGTCGGCAGCGACCTCAATGCCCACAATGCTCGTGCGATCTACCACGCCGTTCTCAATGTGGCGTCAGTCGTCCACGACCACCTCAATCGCGACCCGCTCTTTCTCAACGAACAGAGTGCCGATAAGAAACACAAGCTGCTCGTGGAGAGAGTGAGGCGCAAGATGGATGACTCGATTTGGTGTGTGCAAGAACGCGCGCGCGACGAGCTGGACCGCTTTGCGAGGAAGTTGCTTGAAGACGAGCAAGGCGAAGTGGATCAGGACGACTTGCGGTTGCTGCGTGCGCAACAGCGTACGAGCAGCAGCATCGCCATGCAGGCTCACTATCAAGCCGTCGCCTTGCGTGCCCAAACGACGACGGCATTTGCAGTTGACGATGCGATCACCCCTCGCCGGCGGCGACTCGCCGTGCCGACTGCTCAAGTCAGCAATTCACCTGGACTCGCGGCGCAGATCCTTGCGCAAGAAGAAGAGCGACTCGCTGAACGCATCACAGAGCGAATGCTATGTGCTCTTGTGGAAAGCGAGACCGCTGCAATTGCTCGGTGAGGGTCCCAGCTCTTGATGCGGAGTTCGTGCATCTTTTAGGGGTACGGCTGAAGAGAGATCCCTTCTGTGAATTGCACCGGTCGGTTCAACCCATCACTCACTTACACTTCAATGAAAGACGCGGCAGTCGCGTATCTTTTGGAGAAAGCACTAGCTCTGCGTGGTTGGCACCTTTGTTTTGGCTGCGTGTATCTCGGCCTAAGCAAAGATCACTTCTCCTTTGGAGCCCAAGCGACCAAGCCAACAAGAGACCAAGCTACTCGCCACTGCTTTCTTCTGGCCAGCCATGCTCACCATCCGCCGTATCGTGCTCTCGTTCGTCATCGCTGCTTTCGCTATCGCGGGTACGATGGCGGAAGAGCCCGCCATGTCGGTCGCACTCCAAGATGAGGCGACAGTGCCGAAGAGCGGTACGAGTGACGACACCAGCACGCAGTCGAGTGACGTGCCGGCGGGACTCGTGCTGACGGGAGATGCGGACGCGCTGAAGGGTGACCAAGCGGAGGGCGATGACGTGGAGCAGGCCACCGACAAGAACGACAACGTCGGTGAACTCACGTTTGGTGGCGACGAGCCGCCAGCCGATCTTACGCTCACGGGCGAGCGCGACATGTTGACGTCGCCGGACGCTGCCAATGATGGCGACAACAAGGAACTGGCCCACGAGCAGTTCGGTGGACTCTACCGTCGCCGCTTCTTCTACCCCGGCTTTCGTCGTGGCTACTACGGCTGGCGCTACCCGCTTCCATACTGGCGCCGCTACGGTCGTCGCTTTTACCGTGG
>JAADXL010000657.1:0-20071 GCA_023337755.1 Pythium aristosporum | reverse complement strand
CCCCCCCCCCCCACCGAATCACTCTACTCATTTTCTCGATCCACTAAGCGCCACCAACTCAGCGAGCCAGCGTGAATCTGCGGTATTACTACTTTTTGCTGATATGCTCGCGACAGTGAAGTTCGTGTGTATCGTGGTGGCGGCAGTATGCTTTCTCTGCGCCGCTGTGATCCAAGCCGCCGAGTTCTGCATGCGCCGGAATGCGAATCGGTACCTCGTGGTCTCGGGCGCTGCCGGTGGCCGCATGGAGTGGGCGTATTTTGACACACGCGCAGCGGCCGACGGCGCCTACGACGCCATCGAGAACGGAGACAGTCGAGTGTTAGTGGATACACACTACTTCGAGCTCGCCGCGGGTGTGCTGCGTCGGGACGCCGAGGACGCCTTTGTGCAGTTTGTGCGGAGAGAGTTGCGCGGGTAGGGACTACTATCGATCCCATCCGCCTATGGGTCTCGTAATCTATGAGAGATCAACAATGGGAGAACAACTGAGATCTCAGTTAGATCATCAGGAGAGGTCATACGTGCTTGTGTTCGAAAATTTGCTTGATGACTATAGACACGCAAGATTAACCGTAGTAGCATTGGTTGAGTGCTTCATTCACTCGCTTCAAGTCACCGTACTTGGCCACGACGCCGCACGCGCCGTTCATGAGCAGTTTGAACTTGACGTCGGCCTTCGCGATGGCTTTGTACGCCTCTTTGGCGTCGTCGAGCTTGTCAAACGACTCGACGCACGTTTCGTCGTCAGGTCCGTCCTGTTTCTCTTTCCACACGAGAACGTACGGGCGCGACATTTGGACCCCGTGGATGACACCGGCGATCATGCTAAACGACACACCGAGCGCGAGCAGCACGAGCTTGAGCGTGTAGAGCGTAGCGAGCATCCTCAGTGCGTCCGTGAGTGGGTGTATTGATGGGGTGAGTGTTGGTGTAGGATGCTAATAGGGAAGTGAGCGACGCACAGTGCAGAGTCTGCTCACAGAAGAGAGGGACAGTCGGCACTCCCTTCAAACCCATGGATATCAACACCTCTGTGACGTCCCTGATGAGAAGAGAAGTATGGATCGCCAAATTTCTCTTTCGATACTTCTGCAGAATGTTCCTTCAAGTTCTTGTGACATCCATTCTCATTCTCAGCCGTGGCAGCAGCCTCCCTGCTTCAGTTACACTCTATGTCTCTCTCACTGGCGACATGGACTTCAGGACCTGAATCAGGTGGGTTCGACTAGGTCCATTGACACGCCCATCCCTAAGTGTCCCCCCACCTCGCCCTGATGTACCACGGAAGGTTCTGGCGCATTCAGAGAAGCCGTCTCACTCCCCATTCTTCACCAGCAACACCAACGCACGCAGACGCCACAACTCCACGCCCACTTCCACCTGAATCGACTGACGCAATGGACACGCCGCTCGAGGACACCAAGCGAACCTGCCTCGTGATGGCTGCGCTGTGCTTTACCGGCGTCGCCGCGATCCACGCCGTCCAGATTGCCAAGCGCCGCGACAGGAACCGATACGTCGTGGCTGCGTGCTCCGGTGCTGACAACCGCATGGAGTGGGAGTTCTTTGATTCGCGGGGGGCAGCCGAGTGCGCCTACGACAAGGTCTATGGCGTAGACACCAAGGTGCTGCTGGACGTCTGCAATGGCGAGAGCCCCGCGCGCTGTGTGCTGTGCAGGAGCGGCGAAAAGAGCGCTGTCGAGCGCATGCTCATGAAGCTACGAAACGAGCTGCTGTTGAATACGTCTGCTCAGACAAGTAGCGAGCGAGAGCTGGACGCATGGTGGGGCTGCTGGTTTCTTTAGTTTGCACGCCGCTATAGAAGGCAGGAATACAAGTATATGCTGTTTTTATTAATGCCGAGAGCTCAGTTCAGTACCACACCGTCAAATGGCGGAATGCGCGGGTGTGGCATTCACGTCTTTGCATTCTCTTTCGCTGCGGGCCCGCACAAGAACGATTGAGGAGCTTTCCGCGCAGTTTCTGCATACAAATGTCTTGCATCTTCTATGATCGCGTTCTTGAAGTAGCCAGTCGGGGGTTCCGAACTTCTCCTCACGTGTCGTGAAGCGCAGTTCTGAACCCATTATTTTCTGGAACCGTGAGACTCACCTCTCAGCCACGTGAGAACGCCCATCACACGCAGTCCTGTCTGTCTCCACTGAAAGCGTCTTCCCAGTGTACGTACTGCCAAGCAGCACACCACAGACTCTTTCCTCAGGATCCGCCACCGAGTATCTCAGTTTTCCAGCCCACCACGCACGCCCTGACTTGGCCGCTGAAAGCATCGTGCTCATTTTCCGCATTCCACTCAAACGCCCTTCAAGCCAACGCTACCCCAACTCTGCGGGATTACTACTTTTCACCGATATGATCCTGGCACTGAAGCTCATGTGCCTCGTGCTGGCGGCGGTGTGCTTTGCTGGCGCCGGCGTTGCCCAAGCCGCCGAGTTCGGCATGAACCACAATGTGAACCGGTATGTTGTGGTCTCGGGCACAGCCGGCGGCCGCATGGACTGGGTGTATTTCGACACGCGCGCCGCGGCTGACGGCGCCTTCGACGCCATCGAGAACGGAGACAGTCGAGTGCTTATGGACACCCACCACTTTGAACGCGCCGCGGGCGTGCTGCGTCGGGACGCCGAGGACGCCTTTGTACAACTTGTGCGGCGAGAGCTACGCGAGCGAGCGGAGCTGTGAACCACACCGCAATCCTCAATGGTCGCAACCGAAGCCGATCAAACTGTAAACTACTATTAGTACTAAGTGGAAACGATTGAAGGGACCACCATGAGTTGTAATAAATACCCAGCATGGACGTTTTCCTTACGGTTTTGTGAGAAGCTCCTTGCACTGGGCCCATGTTTCCGCCGGTGGCATCCAAGATGATGGCACTTCCGCGAACTCGGCTAGCCGCTCGAGGTCGATCGTGTGGGTGCCTCGGCACTCCCACGCCACACTCGACGCCACCACGGCCTCAGGCATGTCACGTCGCACCTTCACAAAGGCCCGCAGAAGCTGCAGAAACCTGGTCCAGAGTACCGATGTGTGGCTTGCACTCGCGGCGTGTGCGACCACGGCTTCGAGCTCTATCGTGCGGAGGTGGGACCGCGGGTCACGCCCCACCATCAGGCGACACGCGGTGGTCTTCGACTCATCTCGATGCACGATCCAGTCCGGGCCGGCGTCCCACTTGACCGTGCAATTGGCCGACACGATCGCGACGATCAGGCGATCGAAGAACGGCGTCGGCAGTCCGCTCGAGGCAAAGCAGAACTCCCAGTGGACGCGCACAGCCTCGTCGAGCGGCGAAGACGTGGAAGCGAGACGGTCCGCCAGTGCCGCGCCAACGCCGACCGAACTCGTGAGCCGCAGGATATCGCCCAGAAACAGCCAGCTCGCCGGCGGCTTGGTCTGCCAGGACGCCGGGACAATCAGGTCCGAGTTCGTCTCCATGTTGAGGTCTGCGGTGGCTGGAAACACCACGTCGTAACGATGGAGCAGCTGCTTGATCGCCTTGAGCTGCCGGTTGTCGCGTACGTCGCGCCAGTACGGGAGCGTCTCGAGCTCGGCGTGCGAGAGGATCTGGTTCGTGAACGGCGCGTACTCGAGCACAGGGCGAATAAAGTCCATGAGCAGCAGCGGTTCCATGATCACGGTCGTGGAGAAAAACTCGACGTCCACGAGCTGTTCGTAATAGAGGATCTCCCCAAGGGTGTAGAGCTCCCGCATCAGCGCTCGACAACGCTGCGGATCCATCTCGAGCTTGTCCGCCACCCCATTAACACCCACAAACGCACGCGCAACGCGGTCTTTTGGATCGAGAGCACGTTGCCGCAGCAAATCCAATGCGCGCATGTGCGTATCGAGAACCTCGACGCTGCGGTGGCGCGACGACTTGAGAAAGCGTTCGATCGTAGTCCGCGCATCGTCGATCGAGTCGGGCGACATGCAGCTCGCAAACAACTTGGGGATCGCCACCGTCTCCTCGTTGTTAGGCAGCAAGTCTCTCTTGATGTCGTGTACAAGCCGTTCAATCCCATTCAGCTTGGCCACGAGAGTTTGCTTGAGCTCGTCCTGAGCGCGATCTCTCTCGCGCGCGAGCAAGTCTTGCTTCGTGACAGCAAACACAAAGTCAGCGTCGCACTGCCGCTTCAGAATGGTTCGTACGAAGCGACGCACGGCAGTCTCAATGAACTCGTCCAGCAGTATCACCTCCTGTTCGCGCGTGTCGGCCAGGATCGCCGCCTGCATGAACGCCGTTGAGAACGCGGCGAGATCCACGCACACGAGAAACACGGCGCGCGGCGGAACGAACAGTGTGTTGGCTGCGTGGAACGTGTCGCGTCCGCCAAAGTCCCACACGCTCACATCGTGAATCTCGATTTGCTTGGCGTCGTCGACGACTTGTTCAAAGCGGCGCAGTGCCAAGCGATTAATGCCTATCGTGGGTGTCTTTTCCATGCGTGGGACCGAGTCGGAGGCGATGGATTTCACGAGACTCGTCTTGCCCGCGCCGCGCGCACCGACGACACAGAGCATGCGTCGCAGTGTCACTTCAGACATCGTGTACGTGGACAAATACGCCTGCGTGCGGTCAGCACCGGCCGTGAGAACATCCACGGGGACGCTTGTGAACGCTCGTCGCTTCTTGTGCTGCTGTACCCAGTGGTCGACACAGATCCGCAGTGCGTGATGGTACTCGTCTTGGTCCTTCTTCCCCTTGTCCCACGCTGGATCCCAGGCCGCGCCGAACGAGACCAACACTTGCAGCACCAATGTGCTGTTGATAAGGCTGCCGGGACTACGAATGACGAGGTGCATCGGCTGGAATCCGTTGCGCGCCTCGGCGTGGACATTGGCGCCGTACGTGAGCAGCAGTCGGGCCACGTCACTCTTGCCGGACACACAGGCGAGATGCAGCGGCGTGTGTCCGTTCTGTACAGCCAATAGCACGGATGAGCGTCAGCAAAGTGGGCAAACTCTCCGCCCTGTGTGCAATATGAACGGACCCGATCGATGGCGTTTACGCTGACGTTTCCGGCAGCGAGCAGCAGCTTGGCGACCTCGACGTGGCCATTGATGGACGCCACGTGCAACGGCGTGCGGCCATCCTACTCACGAGCCATGAGACAACACCAGCACCACGCACCGACACAATAGCGGAAAGGTACCTGGTCCGCCGCGTTGGGATTCGCGTGGGCTGCGAGCAGCAATTCTACGACACGGACGTGGGCTCTCCGGCACGCCCAGTGGAGCGGACTCCACACAGGACTCTCCTGCGGTACACAAGATGAAGGATATAGGTGAATCCACTGGATCCATCCACTCGCATCGGACACTCGCCAATGCAACGGACCTCGTTGGCGTCCTCGTTGACACGGGCGTTGGCCTTGAGAAGCAAATCGACGACGGCGACGTGGCCCATGTCCGCTGCATCGTGGAGTGGTCGACTCCTTTTCTACAAAGGCACGACCGTCTTCATGAGGCTCCGCACCACAATCAATTAAACAAGCCAATGTCGAGAGGGAGGGGGACCTTGTCCAGTGCGTCGAGATCCACCTTTGCTGCAAGTAGCTGCACAACGACCGGCGCGCGTCCTGTCAGACAGGCCGCGTGCAGGGGCGTTCGCTTGTCCTGAGGGGCACAGGGGAATACATCCACGCCAATACTGTCAGCTATCCATTCACCCGACGCCGGATGGGGAATCCAGCAAGACCTTGTCCTCGGCCTTGGGATCAGCCTTGGCCGCGAGCAGCAGTGCCACGACGCTGGCGTGGCCTTTGGACGCCGCCCTGTGGAGCGGCGCCCAGCCGTCCTGATCGCGCATGTCGATATTCACTTTGCCCTCCTTGAGAAGCGCGTCCACCGCCTCTTCATTCCCATTGTAACTCGCCGCCAGTAGCCGCGCCTCGCGACTTGCCGCTCCCCCCATGCCCACCTTCTTTTGAAGATCGCTTGGCGCAACATTCACTAGAGAATCGTATGTGGACCATATCATACGAATGTTGCACGACTGTCGTCCGAACCCTTCCTGTTCTGCACGCCAGATCCATTCCATTTTCGCCACGAGACGGCAGCACCAGTGGAATATACGGCGGCTTCATGGGCGCGGGAGGCAAGACCAAGGCGTCCAGCGCGCGCTCCCACTACGGACCCAAGCGCTCTTCATCGCCGCGCTCGTCACGCTCGAAATCGCGGTCGAAATCACCCCACGCCAAGCGCGAGGCGACCGTGCAGCGCGAAACCCCCGACGCCGCGATGGCGTCGCCGTCGCCGCCAGCGGCCGCCGCCAAGAGCCAGCCGCGCAGCAGCATGAGCCCATCGAATGCCGAGGCCAAGACTGTGGCGTCGCTGCGCGTCGAGAACCTCACACGCAACGTCACGGCCGACCATTTGAGCGAGATCTTTGGCAAGTTTGGCGCCGTCACGCGCGTCCATTTGCTGCGCGAGCCGCGCTCGAACGTGCCGCGCGGCCTCGCGTTTGTCGAGTTCAAGACGCTCAATGATGCCGAGACGGCGCAGGACCACATGCACGACGGCTGGCTCGACGGGCGCAAGCTCACGGTGCGTGTCGGGGACCTGGAGCAGGAACGCGCGCGCGAGAAGCTGGCGTGGGACGAGCAGCAGGCCAAGCAGCACGAGGCCAAGCAGCGCCGCGAGCAGCAGCAGCGCGAGCAGCAGGCCAAGCGCCGAGACGAAAACGCGGCGCGTGGGCCCCCGAGACGCGGAAGAAGCCGTAGTCGCAGCCGCTCGCCGTTCCGTGGCGGCAACGCGAAGCCAGCGCGAGGTGGAGATCGTGACCGTGACCGGCGTGATGCGGCGCCGCGTGGGCGCAGTCCCTTTCGCGGTGGAAGAGCCCCCAATGGAAGTGCGAGAGGATTCAACAGCAGTGGCGGACGTCGCTTCCCGTCGCCAAGAGGCGGAGGAGGGAGCCGGCGCAGTCCGGTCCGCCGTGGCCGTTCCATCTCGCGGTCGTTCTCTCGCTCGCGGTCGCGATCCAAGTCTCCTTTCCGTGGCGGTGGACGGCGAGGCGCGTCGCCCTTTGCGCGTCGCGGCCGCCGCTCACCCAGCCCGTTCCGCGGACGCCGCAGTCGCAGCTACAGCCGCAGCCGCAGTCGTAGTCGCGGGCGGAGCCGAAGCCGCAGCAGGAGTCGCAGCAGCCGTAGTAGCTTTAGCAGCCGCAGCAGTCGGAGCAGCTTCAGCAGTCGTAGCCGTAGCCGTTCACCAGCAGCGCGCCGTCGCCGCCGCAGTGCGAGCCGAAGCCGAAGCCGTAGCCGTAGCTTTTCGAGCCGTAGCAGTCGCTCCAGCAGTCGCAGCAGCCGAAGCCGCAGTCGCAGTGCGCCGGGACGAAAGGCCGTCAAGAAGGAACCCGCGAGGAGGTGAGCTCAAGAGCTGGTCGAAACTGGATGAGCACCTACGAACGAAAGGACTAGCAGAACAAGTCTACAGCGAAATCTATATTTCCTTCCATTACAAACCCCGAGTCTTTTCTCTTACGCCGACATCTTGCGTGGATTGCGCTCTCCGAAACTCTTGTGGCGTCTCACCACGCGCGGTCCGACCGAGCTGTGGCGGTTCTCGAGCTCCGTCGACGCATGCGGCCGCGCAGGCGAATCCATGGCGTTTCCAGACGTGTCACTCGAGAGCGCCCTCTCATTACGCCTCAGGTTGCGGTTGCTGCCGCCGCGGTCGAGACTTGAGGGGTCTAGACTCGCGCGGTCACCTCCAGAAGTCACGCTCGGCGTGGAGCCCATGGTCGAGACCGAGAAGAAGCGTTGGCGGCCGAACGAGTGGCGTGCCCCGCGGAACACATTGCCCGCCGAGTGCTGCCGCTTGGGGCGGCGTCGCTCCGGCTCCTCCCCTGTGGTCGCCGCTGGTGCAGCGTCCGAGTGTCTATTCGTCGCGGCCAAGCCCGACGCGATCATGGAAGAGGTGAAGCTGCCACCAGTGTCGCCCATGAACGTGTGGAACGCCATGGAACCGCGGCTCGCGTGGCGCTCGAAAACTGTACGTGTCTCGTGGGCGTCGTTGTTGTACCGCTCCGAGGCCATGAACGACTCGACCATGACACTTTCGGCATCGTAACTGAATGCGCTGCCTCTTGTAACCGACCGGCGCGACATGCCCATACTGCCCTTGTGGTTGAGCCGTGCGACCGGCGCCGCTTTCGCGACCACCTCGACTTGCTGCTTGTCCTGCGTTTTGGTCGTCTTCTTCGGGCTGCCAACCGACGGCTTGTACGCGGCCTCGGCATCACGCGGAATTGACTCGGGCGGCGGGAACGACAGCAGATACTCGGCCATGTGCTTGAGTCCAAAGGCTTCGACCTCTTGTGCCAAGTGCTTGTATGACGGCTGGAACGCACGCGTGTAGCCCTTCCACAAAAAGTCGCGCGACAGTGCCGAGAGCACGATCAGCGGCACGAGCAGCCAAAAGACCTTGGTGTCAAACGCGTTGGTGAAGACGCCGTTCCAGTAAGCCGAGCTCACCGAGTTGCCATACGAGATGAACGCGGCCGTGGCGACCCACAAACTGTACGAGACGAAGTAGATTGGAATATGGATCAGCGGCCACCACATTTGCTGGTGCAAGCACAGCTTGAGCGTGACCACAAACAGCACGATCGTAAACGCCGCGCAGCCGTACACCCACATATTGGGCGTCTCGCCCGTCACGTTGAGGTACCGCATGCCGAAAATCGTGCCAAAGCTGATGACCAGAGACTCCCACACGCACGACGTCATCCAAGCCCAGACAATCTTCGTGTTGAAGCGACTATTCTCTTGGCCGACGCGGTAGAGCACGGGATAGTTGTGCGCATAGTAGGCCGGGACGTCTTGTTCGAAAGTGCTGATGAGCACAATAGGTAGTGCTGTGAAGAGCAGATTGTAGCCTTGAAGTCCCCATTCGAGGAAGAACTTTTGACCGGAAAAGCCCGTGAAGATCATGTACCAGTACTGGGTCAAGTTCATCATGATGTTCTTGTAGAAAATGTACAGGATGAGCTTGCCCATGCGCACATAGTTCCAGCGTCCATGGACGAGCAACAGCCGCGACAGGAAACGGAATTGAGCGATCGCGTAGTCCGAGGAGTTGGCGGCCTGCATGCCTTCTTGCCCCGAGATGCCGATGCCAACGTGGGCCGCCTGGATCATCGACACGTCGTTGGCGCCGTCGCCAATCGCAAGCGTACGGACCTCCGGATTGTTGTCCCGTACGAGCCGCACGAGCTGAGCTTTCTGGGCAGGGGACACACGGCACGCAATGACCGCGACACACTTAAGCGCGATGCTGAGCAGCAGTAGGGGGCATTCTTCGAGTGCGAGCTCGAGAGTCTCGCCGTCAATGACCAGAGCAAGTCCTTGTCCGTCTTGCCTCCTTGCCATCTGGGCCATGCTCTCAATGCGCGTCAGTGGCTGTGTATCCTCCGAGCCTTCGCTACCACTGCCATCGCCATTGGAGGCGGCAGTGGAACTGCCATTGTTCTTCTTGGACGATTTGCCACGCTCCATGGCCATAGACGGGTCCCCACCTGGGTGGTTTGAGTAGAGCTGCAGTTCTTCCATGATCGACACCAAGTCCGGGTGCGTGTCGGCCGAGATCACAATGCGTTCAATCTCAGGAGTCAGCAAGCGACAGGCAAAGCCGATGTTGATTGCGGTCTCTTCCTTGTCGCCCGTGAGCATCCAGATCTTGATCGACGCTTGGCGGAGACGGTGGATCGTGTCGGGCACTTCGCTTTGAAGACGATCTTCAATGGCCGTCGCACCCAAAACTTCCAAGTTGACTTCAATCTCTTCCATGCAACGATCAATGTCGTTGGGCTCACCCAGCCGGCGCTGCTCGATTTGGCGCATGTCGTTAATCGCGATGCGGTACCGCTGCACCCAGTTCTCGTAGAACCCGGGATCGATGTCGGCCGTGCCAATCACGAGCGTGCGCAAACCTTCCGAGGCGAAATTCTCCATGTGCTGGAGCGTTTGGTTGCGAACGTGGAGCACATGCGGCTCAGTCGTGGGCTTCAGTCGCTCGTACATGACCGTGTCGGCGCCCTTACACAGTAGCTTGAGCTCGCCTTGGGGTCCGCGCATAATCACAGACATGCGCTTCCGCGTGCTGTTAAACTCTAGCACTTCCAAAATCTGGTACTCGCCCGTGTTGCTCTCACTCGAAGCCGGTGGCTCGTGGCTCGCCAAGCAGGAAAAGTATTCCACGAAGGCTTTACCGGGGGCACGCGCAGAGAATTTGTAGCCAAAGCACGCGGCCGCCGCGACCAGAGCCTGCTCATCTGGCGATGAAGCGCTGAGACGCACACTGCCGTCCGGGGCACGCTCGGGCATGACCGTGTGGCAGACTGACAAGTGCTCGAAAAAGGACGAAATCGTGGCAGCGTTCTTGTCGTTGCGAGTAAGGGCCTCGAAGACGCTGTCGTCTTGGTAGTTGACGAATGGTGCCTTGACAACGCGATCTTTTGAGTCCACATCGTCGTCGTCGTCTCCTTCCTCCATGATCGTCGGCTGGTTATCGGAGCTCTGTGCGATAGGCACAGCGCTCTCCCCCATCCTCCGCTTCTGTGCCGCAATCCCCACCTCGGTCTGACCGTGGCCGTACGCGATGCCGTTAATCGAACACTTGCGAAATTCCATGATATTGCACGTGAGTGTGCCAGTCTTGTCGCTGAAAATGTAGTCAATCTGGCCAAGCTCTTCGTTCAGCGACATTGTCCGGACTTGGCAGGGTGTGTCGGATTCGGCGTGGTACATCTCGATGTCATTGTTCATAAAGTAGGCCTGCATGAACTTGACCGACGTCATACTCACGTACAGCGACACGGGGATGAACGAGTTGAGCAGCAAAAAGTAGTACAGCACTTGGATAAAGAAGTTGCCGGCCGGTGCGCGCACGGCGATCGCATGGCGGTCAAACAAGTACCACGCGCGATGCGTGGGTTTTCGGCTGAGGTTTTTCGAGTTCCAAATGACCGAGATTATGGCACCCGTCAGGCAGAGAACGATCATGAGCATACAAATGTACATGATCTGCTTGTTCAGCCGCTTCTCCATGTTGCTCCACTTGAGGGGCGTCGTGGACGACGCCATCATGATTTTGGTGTCGGGTCCGGTGTTGACAACGAGTCCGTAGATATACTCCGTGTTGCGTAGCGTCGACCCGCGAAGCAGCACAGCGTTCGTTGAGATGACTTCCTTCTTGCCATTGGCCATGGAGAGCGTGCCGTTGAAGCGGTGGATCGAGTTATTGGGTTTCTCGCACACGACGACGCCGGCCAAGTCTGCGACGGCTTCATCACTCAGCAACGTCGTGTACGTCGCCTCGAGACCTTGCCGAAGCTTGAGGTTGGTCTCTCCATCGAGCGACTTGGTCTCAACGTAGCAGATCCCCGCAGGGTTCGAAATGTCGGGTTCACACGCCGCGAGGATCACGAGATCGGCGGGCACGGCTTCGCGGTTGTGGACCTTGACGACGTCGCCGACGCGGAGCATGTGCCACTTGGACTTTTCAAACTTCTTGCTCTCCATCGAGAACTGCAGACACGGTAGTTCGTTCGCAATGTGGTCGGCCTTGTGGCGCTTGTAGTCTTCGAGACACGCGAAGAACATGTCGATCAAGACAATGATCGACAGCGCCGGCAGCGACGCGGGGAAGCCACCGGTATTCGAGATCGGCTTGATGGTCTGCATGATCGAAATGATCAGGAAATATGCATTCGCGAGCTTGCTAAACTCGTAAAAGAGCAGTTTCGGGATGAAATTGTAGATCGTGAACCGCGACGTGATGACGAGGTTGACGCAGTAGCCAAAGCGGTCGTTGGCCTCGCGGTTGTTGAGGTACACGTAGCGGTACTCTTCGTCATCGCCCCCAGTCGCTTGTGTCCCATTCTTGTCGCTGCCGTGGTCGCTTTGCTGTTCGGCCTTGACGGCCGCGTCATCTTCTTCGGCGATTTCCTGTAGCGCTAGCTGCGCCGCATGGTGCGTGGGCGAGTCCACGACGTGGTCCACGTAGTTTTCCGTGAACGAGTCCCCCAGGCGGCCTCGGTCTTCTCGCTCGACGATCTCTTTGGTTTCCTCGTCCGTGGCCTTGGCGTTGCGCGTGCTGAACGGACTCTTGAGCGAGAAGAGCGACGGGGACGTGGACGACGTCGCGGACGGAGGCGACACGACGCGGCGCGGCGAGCCCGTGAGCTGGTACTCGGCGACGGGCGTGGCGGCGCCGCCCTCCTGATCGTCGTCGTGGCGGTCCCCCATGTAGAGAGAGAGCCGAGAGGTTACTGAGCGTGCTTCTTCCCCTTTGCGACTATGGGGGAACCAGAAACAGTAGGCATCCAGTTCAATACAATGCATCGTCCCAGGGGAGAACCCATGGGTTTCGGTTGCGACAGGGAAACCCGTGGGATTGATTAGTGCGGCGGGTCGAGAACCCGGGTTTAGTATAATTCGTCATGTACAAACATATGAAATCTACTATGGGTGAGGGTTGTCAATGCCTTTATTTCGAGGGATGGTTTGATGGCTGGTCTACGCAAAAGCGCCGACCAAACAGCAGCACTGGAGCGTTCGGTCCCATAGTACAGACGCAACTGCTATCACTCCAGCTGAGCTGGGACCCGATTTGGCTTGACCGTGAGTTGAGTCGCGAGTCCAGGATCTGGACCCAACTCAAACTGATACTATATACGTATTACAGTACATCCCACGCGGCGAGGCCTGCGCGGCACGTGCATTCGCCACCTAGAAATCAGGATCTCTGCACCGAGCGTGGGAGGGCTTTCGAAAATGAATCCAGACCCGCGCCACCTGTATACACTTCTACATGTACTGAGATAACAGTGTGGGTGGTGCGTCCTGCGACAGGCGACATGATGATGGCGCTGAAGAGGCGCGAGAGAAGCGAGGCGAAGAAGCAGGAGATGCGCTCGCGTCGCCATCGAGCTTCTTATTTGGGGGGTGGTGAGGGATCATCGTGACCGTAGACTTGATTAAATAGTGTGGAGCACTTGGGTGATGGCCCCATGGGCAGAGCTATTACCCCACCGGGCGGTCTGGCTCAGCCACAGGCGACATCGAGGGGTTGTGACATGTCGCGCCGGTCAAGCCTGGGGGTCGTCACTCAAGAGAAAGGCGAGGCGGTTGCGCGGAGGTCGTACGCATCAGAACTGATAACTCTTCACGCAACATTCGGTGGATGGCACTATTGAGAGGTATTAACTACTGACATTCGCGTCGCCATCATTTGGCGAAGCGAAAGGCAAGGGATGAAGGCCGCGGACGCGCGAAGGCAGGGCTTAAGAGAGAGGAAAAGGTAAGGTACTAGTGTCTGAATGGTCCACGAGCATCTTCTCCACGCAGCGCTCTCTCGAATGGTGTGGTCTAACGCTGGCTTGCACCCCATGGCGTGGACGATAGACTCCGTCAACTGGAGAGCTACGATGATGAAGGCGACGTACGCTGCCATCTCGCAGAGCGGCTCCTGGGCGCCTACGATCAAGATGCGCAAGCCAAACCAACCGCAGCTAGCTTGGCCACCATGCATGACGAGATTGTCCGACTAGAGACCGCGCTGGAGACGCTAGACGAGCTAAGACGCTGGACCGACCACTTTGTGGAGATGCAGATGATGTGGGTGGACTGCAGCACGCGCCTCGACAGCGGCGCTGCCGTGCGCGTATGGAATCGCATGGACAAGATCATGCGCCGCGTCGCGGAACAGACGGATACGACGCAGCAGCTCGCGCTCTTGTACGCGGAACTGCCGGCGATGGTGGACAAGGCGAGAATGCTTGTCAAGCAGCTGCAACACCGAGTCGTCTTCGCGTCGGACCCGGCGGCTACAGCGCCAGGAGCTACTTCTACGCAAAATCAGTCTCATCCACACTTAGCAGGGGTGCTGCTTGATCCCGTGAGTATTCGGGACCCCGTCCAGCTGCCGCACCAGTGGCTGCCGCGCGTCGTGGTCGACATTTGCGAGAGCGTCGAGCGTGAATACGCGACGGGCCGTTGCCGCCCCGCGCTGGTCGACGCCACGCGCAAGATGCTTCACGTCGTCCGCGACCGCAATCCGTACGCGTTCTTCAGCTACCTCTACCGCCCACCGCCGCCGACCAATAGAGACGCTGACGGTGCAACGAACGGCTGGGTACTCTACGCGTCCCCACAAACCGACGCAATCGCAAAGTTGCTGCTCGCGGGTTTTGACGAGATGTACAACTCGGCGCGGTGGATGGAGAAGCCCGACACGTCGTTTTGGAAGTCCTTTGCGCGGTTCATGCGCTGCGTACGGCGTGTCGCGATCTCGTTCCATCGCGTCATGATTCACTTGTATGCGACGGCCATGCAGCGCCACGACCCCAGCGTCTCGGCACGCGACATCGCGCGGGACATTGACGCGGCGTACGCGTCGCACATGAGCTTTTCGCTGCAAGCCGACGGCTACGGACTCGCGCGATGGTTTGAAACGGCCAGTGACGCCATCTTCCACGAGACGTATGTCATGTTTCCTGAAGTGCTCGTGTATGTTGACCAATGGCGCCACGAGTTTACCACGTACGAACACGGCTTTGCACCATCCGAGCAAGCGCGTGATTATGAAGTTGGCTTCCACAAGTGGAAGACGTCCAAGACGTGGCTTGAGATTGCCCACCAGGCCAAGCGCGCAGCGCAGGCGTGGCACCGGTCGCGGCTCGGTACGAGAGACTTCAAGCCCATGACGTTCCAGCAGCTTGGGCGATTCGAAAAGGATATTAAGATGCGTCTCGGCAAGATCACTGACTTGCTCTACAAGCAGAACCTCGCCAAGTGGTCCCAGCAGCGGTTCCAGTATTCTCGGGCACGCGTACTCATGGAGCTGCAGATTATGGCCCAAGACGGGGGTTTTCAATCCGGCGACTGGACCAAGTCGTCGGTCAACGCGAAAGTCGGATCTTTGTCATCGCCGCTAGATCAGCAAAAGAGATTTCGACCACCGACGCTACCCAAACGAACGTCGCGGGCGATCAAGATGCCAGCTAAAGGCGAGGATGCGATCATGGGGGCCCCACCAATTGATGAGGATGCCATTTTGAAATGGACCGATGACGAGATTGATGCCCACGAGCAGGAGACTGAACGGCTTTACGAGCTACAGGGCGGAATGCTCCTAGCGTGCGATTCGCTCTCGCTTCCTCAGCTCTTGTCTGATGAACCGAATGGTTACGCCGGAGAGGCACTGGACGACATGGCAAGTGTGCGCGGGCTACTGAGGGGTTACAGAAGGTTACAGGCGTTGACGGGTCCGATCGTCGGGCAAGGTGAGGAGATTGCCCTCCACGGTGCCGCCGATGCCTTAATTCAGCGGCCTTCGTTGAGAACCAACAGCTCGCTCATTTCTAGTGATGAAGACCTCAAATCGGACGAAAAGGAATATCCAGTCGGCGCGGGGGTCTCATCTTCAGAGACACTGGAGAGTGCCGTCCGTGAGAGTGCGTTGCGGTTTCTCAACCTCCACCAGGCCACAGCGGCCGATCCGGACGCCCAGGAGTCCGCCCAGAAGCTTGCGCTCGAAGCCCTGAGCCTCTTGCGGCGTGCGCAAGACCAGGCAGCTTGACATTTGGCTCTTACGATATTTCGTCGTAGGTTTTTTTTCGTAGTGCGTATAACCACGTATTTATTTCTAACTACGCAGGAAGCAAATGCGGTTCTTGTGGTATCCATGGCTCGTTCTCGCCAGAGAACATTAACGAGACATTCTCACGTCACACTTCACTCAACGTTGGACCAGGCCAGATTTCGTGGGGGATGATACTGCGCCGAGAGCATATCCACCTATTCACCGAGCGACTTGCCTTCTGACCACACAGTACGCCATCTTCCACAGCGCTCAGCACTCGCTGTCTCAGTTACAGTCTCCCATGTTATCTCTTTGTCTCTGGAGAGACATCTGCCTAAACATCCCGGAAGAAGTTGAGTCCCTTTGGTGCTTGGTTCCTCAGTGTCGAGAATCAAACTCCACAGTGTCTATAAGATGTGCGAGTCATCATTGAGGAGGAAAAAGCAATCAGTTAAAATGCAGGAACAGCAAAGCATCCTTACTATGGGTGGTTCGCGACCTTGCTGGTCGACTGGACACTCTCAAATGCGCGGCCGATCACGTCGCGGTAGCACCGAGGGTTGAATCTGTCGTACTGCGTTTGCAGCCACGTCAGGGCCTCATCCGACTGCGACGTCAGCGTGAAGCCGCCGGCCTCGCTCAGTCGAAGCGCCTCAGCAGCATGGCCCATGGCGGTCTTGGCCAAGTCCCAAGCTCGCAGATTGCGGTGCTGCTCGCGGCTGAGCAGCTCCAGCACCTTGTAGTAGATGACGGCAGTGGCAATTTCGTCCTTGGCAATGTCAATGGACATTTTGTAGCCTCCGATAATGAACTTGATCTCGACGTCACGGTCGACGCGACCGGCAGTCTCAAACTCGACTTCATTGATTTTGTCGGTCTTGTAGTCGTAGCGTGTCACGAGCTTGCGCGTCGTCGTCGCCGTTGCGCCAACACACGCAATGAGCGCCATGTTAGTGAAGGCGAACTCTTCCTTGGCCGAGTTCAGTGCGAAGTGGAGTGTCTCGCCGGGGAGAAGGTAGTCGACGGCGAGTGCCTTGGAGAGATCGCGCACGGGACGGCAGATGTCGGCCGTGCCAGTGAGGTCCGAGGTAAGTCCCTTGAGCATGCTTGTGCTGGGCTGAATGAAGTGGAGAGAAGGTGCTTGGTTGGGTCGCGGAAGAATGCGGAATGATCCAAGGCGGAGGCGAGAGAAGCGACCGCGCTTCGTGCGTCGAGCAGCACACCCCTCTCAGTCATTGGAGGTCGTGGGTGGCGTGAGACTCTCCGTGGACCAAGGCTTCAAAGCAGCACGTAGAATGGGTACGGTACAGTGTGTATCTATTCGACTTGCAGATGTGCATGGTTCGTGTTGGCCGACCTGCCAAGTCCGGTATGCATACGTTATCGCAGGTACTTTGTCTCTAAAGAGACCGTAGTTCTCGTAATTCTACCACACCAGGTATTCGGTATAGCAGGTAGTGCAGCCGTTGGACACAAAACCTAGAGAACCCAAACACGATCACACAGGAACACGCCGGAAAAGAAAACCAATTTACAGTCAATTTAGGAGATGCAACTGCTGTACGGTCTCCATTGCACTCAGTCCGGTCCACTAGGGCAACTGCATCTTGCTGGTCGACTGAACACTCTCGAACGCGCGGCCGATCACGTCGCGGTAGCACCGAGGGTTGAACCTGTCGTACTGCGCTTGCAGCCACGTCAGCGCCTCGTCCGACTGCGACGTCAGAGTGAAGCCACCGGCCTCGCTCAGTCGAAGCGCCTCAGCAGCATGGCCCATGGCAGTCTTGGCCAAGTCCCAGGTGCGTAGGTTACGGTGCTGCTCACGGCTGAGCAGCTCCAGCACCTTGTAATAGACACAGGCCGTCACGATCTCATCCTTGGCAATGTCGATGGACATTTTGTAGCCTCCGATAATGAACTTGATCTCGACGTCGCGGTCGACGCGACCGGCAGTCTCAAACTCGACTTCATCGATCTTGTCGGTCTTGTAGTCGTAGCGTGTCACGAGCTTGCGCGTCGTCGTCGCACTCTCACCGACACTCGCAATGAGCGCCATGTTAGTGAAGGCGAACTCTTCCTTGGCTGAGCCCAGCGCAAAGTGGAGCGTTTCATCCGGGAGAAGGTAGTCGACGGCGAGTGCCTTGGAGAGATCGCGCACGGGACGGCAGATGTCGGCCGAGCCCGAGATGTCGGAGGTAAGTCCCTTCACAATGCTCGACATGGCGAGTTGCTGGCGTGAGGATTTGCTTGGAGAGTTTGTGTGTTGCTGGGCCGGTGAAATGGCGAGTGAGAGCGCATAGCGGACCGGCCGAGAATGAGGTGTTGGCATTCCCACTGTCCTGCACGTTCTGTGAATCAACCTGCTTGGATTTCCCATGTCGAAACGAGCCCCTTCCAACACACATACCTGGCGGCTCACCACATGCGTTGATGCATCGTAGCCAAAGATCAGCCACTTGTTTCCAAACTACTGGAGTCTCGTCTCGAGTTATTTGTCACGTCCAGAATTGCAACGACCTGACTGAGATTCCCCGTCTTTATCCCGATGGGTACGGTCTCATCACATTCGAAAATTGCCCATCCCCTCACAACTTTGGCTTCACCTCCAATGATATGTTAATGTTAGGAAGCCGTTGGACACTGGTGACAGCCGCCTCGGCTGGCATCACGGCTGCCGAGGCACAGCACTGCATCCCGGCCGATGTGCCGGTGGGTTCGCGGTGCACTCATACAACCCATCGCTTTGCTGCAAGTGTCCAACGCCAACCCACTACAGGAACGATGAGCTTGTCGAAGCCGACGGCGTCACGTTGTTGGCCATGTACATACCTGAGGACCTCAGGCGGCAACCACGAATGTGCTTGCCTTCCACACACTCTAACTCATTCCGCAATCTCCTCTCAATCCCATTAATCATGTTCAAGTCGCTCGCCAAGGATCTCTCGGGCACGGCCGACATTTGCACCACGCTCACGGACCTGCGCAAGTCGCTCGCGAACGACTACCTGTTGCCGGGCGAGCAAGTGCTCTTCTCGTTCCAGTCGGCCAAGGAAGAATTCGCTTTCACAAATGAGGCGCTGATCACGGTCAAGGGCGAAAATGCCACGACCACGCGCAAGCTCGTGCGCCGGTATGCGTGGCGCAACTACCTCGTGACGTACGTGCAGTTTGAGACCACTGGCCGCGTGGACCGCGACTGCGAGATCAAGTTTATGATCGGCAAAGAGGACGAGATCTCGATCGATATTGCCAAGAAAGAAGAGCAGGCCGTGAAAAAGTACTACAAGGCCCTCCTGGCACTCCAGCGCGAGCAGGAAAAGCGCCGGTACGACCTGAGTTTCTCGTCGGTCGGCATGAAGAACGTCGCCGCGACCGTGCGTATGGACGGACTGCGCCTCACGGACGCTGAGCCGGCCGCGCCAACACCCGAGGCGTTTGGTCCTCTGGGGTCTCAAGCATCCCACGTGCTCCAGTATCTTCAGCGTGACTTTGAGAAGCTCAACAGCCGTTGCTACCGGGACGTGCTGGTCGCGGCCTTGCGGTGAATCATCGCGTTACTATTATCGTAGTCAATTTGAAGCATCCATCAAGACAAATGGTTCTGTTCTTTTCGCTGGCTTGGCATTTTGGTTTTGCTCAGAAGGTTGTTCAGTATCACCGGTGGGGTGGTGAAGAAGCCCCCGGCTCTCTCAGCAGGGGATCTTTAGTTTGTGCTTCGCCCTCTTCTAGAGTGAAACAATTGATTTCGGTCATACAACTCTTACTCTCCGTCACCGAAAGAGAGGGAGGAAGAGTCGATTCTGCGCAGACAGCAGAGCCCAGCAACACAACATTGTGACAGTGCAGTACTAGCATTATTGCCTGGCATGTTGTAGCAGACCCGTCGTCAATCGGACGACTTACATACACACACTTTGATTGATCAATCGGTGGTTCGCCATTCGAGATCGCACCTGATACGGAGAATTCCGAGCAGGATCCCCATGCAAAGACACGCGAGCAACGCGTCATGTAGACCTCGGGCCATTTTCGACCATAAACACAAGTGACATGTCAGCAAGTTCATATACTCAGAACAATTGTAGAATGGTTCGTGATCTACGCTACTCTCTATCTCTCTCACTGGTACCAGGCCTTGGCGAGGTTGTCGTTAAAGTTGGACTTGAACGGCACATTGGCGCTGCCAAAATCGGTCCACTCGAGTGCATTACGTGCGGCGTCCGTGAGCTGGTCCCACTGCACGAGAGGCTGCTTCTCGCCGCCGTCGCTCGTGAACCCGAGTTCGTGCGTGTTGGGCCACGTGAAGTAGTAGTGCACCTTGGGACTCACGCCGTTCTCGACCGTGCTCCAATCAATGTTGCCCATCTTGCGGTACCCGCCGTGGGCCGACGCTGAAAGGCCGACGATGCGCGCCGTGTCTTCGTTGCTGTTGCTGAGCCAGACCACGAGGTTCTCCCACTCGTGG
>JAADXL010000656.1:0-20072 GCA_023337755.1 Pythium aristosporum | reverse complement strand
GCGCAATAAATGTACCTAGTAGCTTCAGAGACGGCCGTGAGGCCCTACAACACGGACGAGAAGAGGCCGTGGCGACCGACTATGTCGGTCATCCACGGGCGAAGATCAGTGTCCAGGTGGGCGGAGACGCCGCCATGTCCTGGACGTGCCGATGGATCCCGGACCTGGGAACTGGTCCGGCAATCCATGGCTAGGTTGGCGAGAGTATCAGCCATCTTGTTGTGAGCGCGTACGTGGTGGGACCAACGGCGCACACCTAATTGGTCTGCAAGGCGCATGGCCTGAGAGTAGAGCGCCAGGAGCCTTGGGTTCTTGGGAGGACGGTAGTCGCAAAGTTGACGAAGGATGAGGGCGCTGTCTCCCACTACCTCCAGGCGGGGCCACTGATAGTGGCGCGCGGTGCGGAGACCGGTTATAAGGCCCCGATATTCGGCTTGGTTGTTGGCGGTGGATCGATGCGCGTGGCTCATGGACGCGCTCCAGACGAGCGCCGGCCTGCCTGTCTGCGCATCCACTCGCACAACACAAGCACCTGACCCACCTGGGCCAGGGTTGCCCCGCGATCCTCCATCAAAGAAGAGTACGTGCGTGGCCTCAGGGTACGGTGGCGAAGGCGGAGCGTCATCGCCGGGAACGTGGCTATAGAAAAGACCACGGATATCAGCCATGGGTACACGCGGTGGACACAACTGGGTGTCGTGGCATCCGAGGCAAACACTGCTCGGTTAGCCGCGAGTGTGATTACCAGCGCCGCTATAGATGCGTGCGCCATATAGAAGAGCCGTCCGTGGCGGCGCTGCTTGGTCTAGTAGCGTAGCTTAAGCACGATCGCATTCGCCGACAAAGAACGTTCAGGAACAGAAGCAGCTACAATGACAGTGGAGGTCTTGCCCGTCGGTACAACACGCTCAGGTATGGGGGCTGTGGCGAAGGACACAATATCGTGACTCTCGGAGAGTGCCGACTGAACCTCCATGAGGTTGAGCAGCGCCGTGATGAACGGAATCACGCTGAGCGCATAGTTCCACCAAGACAGAATGGCCACGCGCTGGATCTAACGCCCCACCGCGATCATGTTGTTGTCCGCCTCGAGGTTTGGCCCCGCGTTCACACACAGCTGAATGATGGGAAAGGCGGTCCACAGTGGCAGTAGCGTTCCCCACACAAAGTCCAGTACGAGGTCGGTGACGAGACATGCCAGGCGCTGCCTCAAGACACCGCCACGATACAGGCGTTTATAAATCGATGGACAAAGGCTCATGAGGCACATGACGACGCCATAGGAGAGATTAAGGCCGACGTTGCTGATCTGGCGACAGGACGCGTAGGCAGCGCCGGTTTGGCTCAGCAGCTCGCGCGTGTCGTCGGCGAGTCGTCGGTGATCAAAGTATGGCCCGTCCACACTGGCAAGACGCCGCAATGCAGCGAGCTGATGGAAGATGGAGGCGCCACGGGACGTGGAGATGGCCGCGAGAAGGGGCTTCGTGCGGCTTGAGCTGAAGCAGTGAGACGCCACAGATGTGCTCGAGGACTTGGCGCCAAAGTGGAAACCTCTCCGTTTCACCGAGATGAAGACAAGTTGCAATGTGTACAGTGCAAAGAGCGCGGCGAGAATGGTGTACCCAACCGTGAATGTTGGCGCGCTGTACCGGAGAAACGCGCCATCGCGGTATGTCAAGAAGAAGATCCAGAAGAACCAGAGCGGTGAGCCGCGCGTGTCGTGGTAGAAGTAGAGGGTGGCCATGACAGTTAGAAGTAGTGTGTTGACGATCACGATCACAAACAGCACGAGCCAAAGGGCAAAGCGAATGCACGGTGTAAGCACGATGAGTTCGTCGACGTATGTGGCGTTTGCAGCAGATTGTGAGGGACCAACCTGCTTGCGCGGGGGCGCGGCAGGCACGTTGGTTGCCGCCGGGCCAGCCGTGGACGAAACGCGAGCAGTCCAAGTCATTCTCGGGGAGGTCGATGGACACAGGATGGTAAGTGTCGCGAGACGATAGCAACAGGAATAAGCGACAAGCTTGGCACAGTCGATTCTACCAGGCAACGTGTCTGGCAAAACTTGTTCCAAAGATAGAGCGAAAGGGGAGAGTATCTTTGGGCGACAATGAGCGCGCTCTTGATGTCGTTGGCAGCGAAGAGAACGTGGTGGCGTAGCAAGATCCAGCGCCAAGCGAGACTATTGGTGTTGCTGCCGTCACGGGGAGCCAGCGAACCCGCGAACTCCCTCACTACAACGGGGTATCATACGTTTCAGAGTAGAGCGATCCCAACTGATGCGGATTTCGTTGCTTGGGCCTCCACAATATGCCCACTTTGCCACGTCGTTTCAGTTATGCATTGGCCCATAATTAAAACCAGGCAAGGCCATCTGATGTTGTGGTCTATTTTGATCAAGCCCTTACCGAACACTTTCAGGCCCGAGACGTGCACTTCATTCAAGCACGTACTCCATACTACCACTAAGCCTCTCGACACTGCCTGTCGTACTGTCTGTAAGCTGCCCCCAGAATGCCCCGGACGGCTAGCATCGCGCCAGCGCGTAGAACCGCATGGGGCACCGAGTCAACCGCCACCGTACGCAAATTACTCACTCCCCAAGCGTCTACGACAAGCGATAATTTAGTCGAAGAACTCGTCGTGCTGACGCCATGTTTTCGCGTTGGCCTCTGGCTCGTGCTGTTTGTGATTGTGTTCTTTAACACCCTCATTCTCACCGTCACGGCCGCCCTGTACTTCTACCACGACATGCGCGGCTCACCACTCTGGTACTTTTGGATCTTCTTCTTGACATACCGCGATGGCGCATTTCTCCGACACAGTGCGCCGACATTTACGGCTGGGTACACCATTCTCGCCGCGCTGTTCGGACTGTACACATTGCAGCTTGTCTCCATCTCGGTGATACGGAGGGGCTTCCACTTTGGCGCCAAGCCCGCAATCAAGAGCACGAGCACAACCGGGATGTCGCGTCCCTTCTGCTCAAGCCTCTTCAAGCCCCTTCTTGCGGCTGTGTCCACGTCTCGTGCCGCCAAAATCTTTGACTACCTCGACGCGGTAAGGCGTCTTGTCAGCGTGGACGGGCCATACTTTGATCACCGACGACTCGCCGACGACACGCTCGAGCTGCTGAGCCAGACTGGCGCTGCCTACGCGTCCAGTCGCCAGATCAGCAACGTCGGCCTTAATCTCTCCTATGGCTTCGTCATGTGCCTCACCAGCCTCTGTCCGTTGATTTACAAACGCATATATCGTGACCATCTCTTGAAGCAGCGCATGGCGTGTATCGTCACAGACCTCGTACTGGACTTTGTGTGGGGGACGCTACTGCCGCTTTGGACCGCTGTGCCTGTCATCGAGCTGTGCATAAACGCGGGACCAACGCTTGAGGTCGACAACAACATGATCGCGGTGGCACGTCAGATCGAGCGCGTGGTAATTCTCTCGTGGACGAACTATGCGCTGAGTGTGATTCCATTCATCACAACGCTACTCAACCTTATTGAGGTTCAGTCGGTCTTCCGCGAGGGCCACGATAAAACGTCCTTTGTCACGGTCGCTAGTCTGGAACGGGTCATGCCAACTAGCGCAGTCTCCACTGCCACGACGGTGGCTCGAGAGCGCGCTTTGACGACAAACACGGCCGTGCTCAAGCTTCACTACTCGGCTAAGCAGCGCCGTCATGGTCGGTTCTTTCGTATGGTCCACGCGACGGTCCCACTATACGGCGTGGTAGCGCTCGTGATCACACTCGCGGCCAACCGAGCGGTGTTTGTCTCGAAGGCCACGACGCCCAGTTGTGTCCACCGCGTGTACCCATGGTTCATGACGGACGAGGCCTGCGTGGGGAGACGCATCAACTGCTCGGCACTCGGAATCTCAGGCACAACATCCGAAATTGAGCATGCGCTAGACCAATTCACGCCACGGATAATGAGCGATCTGCTGCTCGTGTCTTGCCCCAAGCTGACGATCCCGCATCGCATCACTCAACTCGATCTTCAGACGCTCCTCATCTACGACAGTCACATCGTTCAATGGGACGAAGACACGGCACTGATCGCGGACCACTTTCCGACACTTATCAACGTTCAAATCACCAAGACCTCCTTCGGGGTTCTTCCCGCGGGGCTTATAGCGCATCCTCTCTCGCCAAGCATCTATTGGGTCCACTTGGAGAGAATCCCGAACGCCACCGAGCTTCTCACTGCTGTCGGGGCGAAGGTAGTGTCTAATACAGGTCACCACCAGGTCAGATCTTGGATTGAGGTCGTGCGACCACGACGTGACCATCGCGAGAATAAAATCCAGACCTATTTTAAGTGTAACGGCAAATAGGTCGTGGAAATACTGGACACGACGAAACTGTCATGCTTGCCCTCACACCAGAGGACTACAAATGGGCACTTCATCTCGGCGACTCCCAGCACACTGCACCGTTAATGCCGTGGTTGAATCTCCATTTATCCATCAGAAATCACAGAAGCCGAATGTCAGTGAATTACTAGTAACGTTAGTAGAAGCCTAGAGAGAGCGAATTCCGCTGTTTTAGATTGTCGCCGTCTCTATCCTGACTAATGTGCTTCCATGAATGTATACGATCCATCATCGTCGCCTTCCTTGTAATCGTGTCCCATGTCGCCTTCCATTAATACTAAATTAATTGCGCGTAATAGACTTCAGTTTCATCAACCTCAACATCACCATGCCGCCCTCCCCACCCTAATGGAGTTTACGATATACAAATCATGAATGGATTATGATCGACTAGAAACTAGAGTATGGGGGCGTGCAACGCCACACACGCCCGGCGTGGACTTCTCCTCTATCTAATTCTGCTGCTCGCGGTCCCTGCAGCGGTGCCTACAGCGCGCCGTGGACGAAATTTGTGAAAATGGCCGGCCGCAAGCAGCTAGTACAAACCCGCGTCTACGACCGACACGCGATCAACATCGAGCCGTATGTCTATTGTTCGAGGTCATTCTGAAATGTTTCAAAGTGGTGAGACAACCGAGGCAATCTGCAGTGTTGGCGAGGATACCGAATAGCGAGGAGATGCGAGCTGAAGAGGATACTTGAAAAGATGACCAAAAACGGAAGTAAGTTTTCTTTGATCGCCCGAAATTATGCATGGACTGCACTGACCTGCTGCGACTTGTGTTCTGTCAGCATCGAAGCATGCGTAGGAGAGCGGCATACTGGACTGGAGATTTGGCCCGCGCTCGGAAAGGATGCTGGGCCAGTGGACCAGCGATGCGTGGTTGGTTAGCGACGACGACACGTGGTACTGCTCCAAGCGTATCGTCTACAAGCCAATTTAACCAGCGCCAGTCGACTTGAGTTAGACTTGACAAGCATCCTGTATGAAACGCAGCACTGTTAGACTCCAGGGACTGAGCGGCAGCGACTATAGGCGCATTAGAGCCGAAAGCACGTATATTTTTGGTGAAGATCACGATGTGGTGTTCGTTGCCGATGCCTGCGGCCGCCAACTGCCATTTGAATCGCGGATTTCGAGCAATCTCGAGAGGCCTAAACCATGGTTCGTCCAAAAGCCGCATTGTTAGTCGAGAATCTAGGCAGAGAGTAGCTCAAGAGTCATCGTACCAACCTGGTTCTTCGATCGCGAGAGTGCCATGAGATCAGCGGCCGTCTCACTGCCAGAATACGCGCCTTTGATGGAGCAACTGGCGCAGGGGCATGGGCACAGACGCGTCAATGGCGCGGGCACAGTATGGCGCTGGCATGGGCGCGGGGATGTGGACGGGCATGCGCGCAGGCATGGGTGAGGATCAGCGCGGGTGTGAGCGGCGCGGGTGAGCGCAAATCACTACCAGTAGCGACGTCGTCACTGACTCATATACATCATCGCGGCATCTGCGTGCACGCGCATGGATATTCATCATCAACGTCAGGGAGGAGATAATCATCGCCTATTTGCTTCCACATACCTCCGCCACTTTGTGCTGACTTCATCGGTTGAATCATGTTCCGATCTGTTTTCTGCCTTCTGATATTATTTCCTTTGAAATCATCCATCGCGACAGGTGAGAAAATAGGACATGTGTTTGGATCGTTGTCAAAGGCACTCGTCCAGTCATTCTAGACGACTGCAAGATCCATGTGAGACCCATAATCAAACCTATTACCTGCACACGTGACCACACAAAAAATCTACTTTGACCTTTCATGAGACCCGATCATGTCTTGACCCGGAGGGAATCCTTCCGGGGCGAACTGGGATCACCTCCAGCTTTTCAACTGCATAAACTGCGGGCTGACCGAGTTCCCATTCGCGATCAAGTCGATACGCCAATTGACCATGCTCGCGCTCGTCTACAATGCTATTGCGGACATCCCCGAGGACTGGAATGCCGATCCAACCAACATGCGACTGGACGCACTGTGGATCGACACCAACACGATAGCGACGTTTCCCGATTCGCTCTGGCGCCAGACAGCGACCACACAAATCGTCTCGGCCGAGTCTTCGGGCTTACGAGAAGTGCCCGAGTGGGTAGCCGATGTTGCTGACCAGGGACTGTCTGTGTACACCGCAAACACGCCTTTGTGTGCGGACCCGATTCCGGAGCGAGTCCGTCCGATTATTCTCTGCGACACAGTTCATTAGGAGGAGTCAAACAAGCCCGGTAAGTGGTTCGTTTTCCCCCACGCCTACCGTTTTTCTCATGATTACGGGCTCACTCATCTCATTTTCAGAATGAGACAAAGTCCGAGAAGGCATCACGCCTTATTATATGCTACGATTTCCGCAGCCTTCGCCCGCTAATGGGACTGTTTGAACCACGTCGAAGTTTTATAGATTAAGCACAAGATCTGTATTGGTCTTTTCCCCGTTGACCAACGAGTCTCTCACTCACGCCGACGGTGCGGCTGCCGCCTCGGCTGCCTTGTGGTCTTGGTACATCTGACGATACACGGCGTCGCCCGGATTGTCCCATGTGCTTTGCCTCGTCGCAAAGTTGAAGTAATAGAGCTCCTGGGTGTCGATCGTGCGGCATGCCTTCCAGGAGGCCGGCAGCGGCGCCTTGAGTGCGTCCTTGGCAATCCAGAGCAAGTGACGATCGGCTTCCATATACATGCCCAGCCAGTCTGCGTACTCGCGAAGCTCAGGGTTGGTAGGCTCGTAGTTGGGTGAGATTATTTCTTCTAGCACAATGCTGTCGGTCTCGTTGGATGGAGTGCTGGCAAGCGCTGGAGAAGACGAGGGTGACGTCACGAGACGATTGGGTTCCGTTTGCTGCAGCGCTTCTCCAGGACGGCTCGCGATCACTGGTGGCGCGCCATCTCCCGCGCTCTGCATTGTGGATGACTGTGACGGGTCCGCGGACAAGGCGTGCTCCGCCAACAGAGCATGGTCCGCCAAGTGATGTGCGAGCGTCTGTCGTGACGGGAACAGACCAGGACACAACGGACACGCGTGTAGCTGCTGCACCACCCACGCCGGCAAGACCGGCGACATGATGGTGAATACGCTAGATCAACCTCTTGAGAAGAAATGGAAGATCTCGTGCCTCTTCGAGAATCTGTGCCGTGTGTAAGTTCGCCCTCTTCCCAACTTCAACATGGCGCCATAACCTAAGCCAGCGTTGTGGAAGCTGAGGGGTTGCAGATGGGCAGAGGCCGAGCTGACAAAGCACATTATCGTGGTCGTGCTTTCAGCCATCTCTCGCTCGTTGGCTTGGCCGCAGTTGAGAGAAGAGGAGGCAGCTGGGGGCACAAACATCGTTTCGCCATTCCTGACGGACACGAGTCTTCGCGGCGAGTCGATTGACCCAGTCTTTCCGTGAGACATTGTGGTCAATTTCTTCATCGCTGGACGGGACACGATCGCGCAGAACCTTTCGTAGTTCTTCTATGAGCTCATCAGCGAGCAACGCCCAGACGAAGAGTTGATCCCAGAGGAGCTGCAACAGCGGCTCCTGCATCGAAGCCACGCCCTCCACGGATCGCGTACAACAACTGACGTGTCTGAAGATGACGCTCAAGGAGATAATGCGGCTCCGACCGTTAGTGCCCCCCAAGTCTCGCGAGACATGGTGCTGATCGACGGCGCGTTCATCCCTAAGGGGACATAGTGTCCTTCTCTACATACTCGTTGGGGCGACCGACCTACGTATGGGGCTTGACTTCTTCGATTTGTCTGTGGAAGAGTGAAGCACTGTTTCGTGATGCCCCTAATCAAGCTGATTGAATCCACAAAGCTTGATTGATCCTACTTTTCCGATTTTGAACTATTCTCTAATCTCAAGTTTTTATTTATTTAGGACGCTAGACATGTACACGTCGGTCTCTAATTTCAAGTTGAGACGCGCGTCTCTACCCAACTGTCAGGACAGCTTCAACTAGCACGGATGCGGCTGCTATGGTCGAGATGGAGTGAGTATACTTATTGCCTCAGTTGTTTGTGTTGTTCTTCGTATCGTCAGTCTCATCGGCTTGTTGCACGACCACCAGCTCTGAAATCGCAAAATGCTCAATCTTGCGGCCATGACTCTCTTCCCCTTGATGCTCGATCACTCGACGGTGCAGCAACAACGCGGGGAACTCCTGGTCGTCCATCATCACGCGCGCAATGGCCTGGGGCGCAGTGATCCGACTCAATGGATCCAAGCCCGCCCAAGCCACTGTCGACAGAACGCAGACCGCGAGGATCGCACAGCCGACAAAGGTGAGCACAGCATTTTGAAATGGCGTGGATGCCACCACGAGTACGTCCTGCGTGTTGCCGTCAAAGTTGAGGGTCGTCAATTTGGCAGCCGCATCCATTACGATCGTGTCCTTGACGACTGCGTCCTGGAGCAGGAAGAATGTTGCAGCCGTGTACGCCGTCTGGAACCCATGCTCGATGTGCATGTGGTTGTTCAGCTTGCTGGCAATGTGCCCTTCTTCTTCTTCTTTCAGTGGAGTATATTGCGTTACGTCTTAAGAAAGCGAACAGCGATACAATGTGCCCTTCGATTCCTGCGTCGCAGGCGGGTGGTCTGTTAGGATCCCGAAAAAATCAACCGCGTGGACAACCCTTCAGCATGCAGAACAAGCCGTTGCGGACTGGCCGTTCGACCAATAGCCTGCTCGCTTGCACTCAATGTTGACGCCGCCAGAGGCATCTGCAGACCGAGGCAAGTCTGGGTCGTCGACTTTGTGCCGCAATCGGCGCCGAACAGTGTGGCCAGGTTCTCCAGTCGCCAAGAAACCCGGCCGATCGAGATGGTGTAGATCTTGCGCAGGTTCGTGATCAGTGCAGCACTGCGTGGGTTCGTGTTGGTGGCGTTATCTGACTGATTCTGAACGATCGAATCTGCCACAAGCCGCTTGCCAACACTCATGACCATGAACGACGAGTTGGAAATGTTGTTGCACGCGAACGTGAGCGGGGCCATGAACTGAGTGCTCATCAGCTGGTCGCCATCCATTGACGCACAGGAGCCGAACGCATGGACTTGTTGAAGCGCGTCAAAGACGAACCGATTGGGAAATAACGGCTGGTACACGGGCTTGGGCACGATGCACATGCCTCGCCACGGCCCACAATTGGAACCGTTGACCACGTGCGACTGGAAAACCTGTGTGTACCGTGTTGAGCTGTCCCGGCTCGTTGCAGTCGCGAGAAGGCTTGGGTCGATCTCGGTCTCGATCGTCATAGCGTCAAAGTCGATCGTGGGCGAAATTGCGACGTGTGAGAACTCCACGACAATGCCACGCCGTGACGTTCGCGTGGCGTTGGTGAACTGGCGCGCGGTGGCGATTGGTATCGCCTTGAGGAGCCAGTCTCGTTGCTCACTTTCACTGGCTTTGTTGGTGGATGGCGGCAGCAACCCTGTGACGATTGCCGTCTTCTCGCGAAACGTGGCTTGCTCTTCCTGTGGCGTGTCCGGTGGGTATCGTTTCACGAGGTCCGCCTTGTCGACAAACTGGAACACTTTTCCCCACGGAAGGATGGTGGGTCCGACGGTCATCATGTACAGAAAGAGGTCGGCGGCGAGTGACGCATTCATGGGCGATTCGGAGCTCTTCACATCCTTATTGACTGTCGTGTTGGTCGCGTTCACAACCACCTTAAGTCTCTTGGCCGGCAATGCCTCCTGCAAGAGTCGACTCTGCCAGTCACGTTGAGTGAACCCGTAGTCGATCGTTGGGATAGGGATTTCGAGCGTCGGCAGGGACGCGACTTGGTTCGCCTCCCAGTCGCAAATGGTCTGCTTGTACCCCACACGCGGGAGGACGGCATTGCGAAGCACCGTATTGGTGATCAGATTGCCGGGTGTTTCTTCCGAGACGGTATTGGCCACCGAGGTTGTCCGAGCTGCCACTGTCGTATTGAGAGTCGTTGCGACCGAGAGATCAGAGACAGTGATCACAGCGTGAATGGGCATCTCACGGAGCTGCACGTTTGCTGCATTGAAGCCATTGCTCACGAGGTAGCTGATGGCGGCGCTGAGCAAAAGTCGCGGCACCACTTGCCGCCACGAGATGGTTGGCTGCGTGAACGCGTGGGCCATGATCTGCAGGGAGAAGAGTTGCGCGAGAAGGGCCACGAAGATTTCAATGGGTCTGCCAAAGGCCGACGCGACGTTGCCACAGTACGAGTTGTAGTCGTTAAGCAGTCGTTCGCGGGCCGTAGCGTTTTTCGTGCTTGCATCAAAGTGTGACAGCTCCACGCCTTGCTTGAGTACAAACACGATGGCTACGAGCGCTGCGAGCACTAGCGTCGAGAGGACGACGAGGCGGCCACGTCGAATCGAAACGGCGACGGTGAGAGGTGCCGCCCCTGCTTGATCATCCCCACAGCCATTGGACTGTGTGCGCTTCGCTGACAATGCGGCAGAGCTGCCAACCCCATCTGACTCGCTCGAATACGGGACCGAGTCGGGCGACTCGAACTTGTGAAAGGCAGCACTCATACCGGGACACCCACGGCTGCGTTGAACGGTGTGATCTCTGGCGTGCGAGGCCAATGGCTCAATGCAAAGTGTGCCGGGGGATTCTTTCCTCTCTCGCCACGGGAACCAAGCACCGGTACAAGCAGGTAGCCAGTATACCGCTTCGTGGAAACAGAACTGAATCGTCCCGGACAGAGAAAAAGGTGCCAGTGCACCGCACTGACTTCACAACGGTTGATTGGGCGGGAAAATGAGTTTGGAGGTGATCCTTTTGGTCAGGTGTCCTGATCCTTTGTACTGTTCGCTCGTTTCTTGGCGGAATGATCGCTCAGATCGCCACACGGACTGCTGGACGCTGAACACACCACGCCGTACTGAACGCACTCCCACCAACATGAATACCAGAGTCACTAAAATGATGTTCAACTTACCACTTCAACATGATCGAAGCCGTACTGTTTCTTTCCAGCTTCTTCTGGTAGCACCGACCGCATGTATGCCCGGACCTCGACGACTGCTGGAACTGTGGTCTGTGGCGTGCGATGCAAAATGGGCAATGAGATGGAAACCGGTCTTCTCCGAGCGAGAGAACAGTTGTGGCCACGAGGTATGAAGCAACCGACGACCGTCCGTTCCGTCCGTGCTCTACTAGACATCAGACGTACGACACTAAAGTGAGGTTCAACTTCAACGAGTCACTTCAACATGGCACAGTGGTGATTCATTCCTCTAGCTGACTCGACTGAGTCTCTGAAGAGACCGGCTCCTCGAGCCTCTGGATCTGATAGCGCAAACTCTCTAATGTGCGCTCCGCGTCCACTAGCTGAGCGCGGCGGGTCTCAGCGAGTCCCACATACTTAGCGACGTAGGCGAGCGCCGCTCGTGCCTCCGTGATCTCGCGACGCAGATTTTTTTGCTTCTCCTTGAGCTGTGCCTCCTGATACTTCCAGCGATCGGTGTCCTGGTCGACCTCCTCGAGCTGCTGCTCGGTCTCCTCCAAAAACGCCTTCAGCTTTTCTTCTTCCGCCAGCGTAAACTGTTGAACTTCATCAATAGAAGCAAGCGGCTCGTCACCAACACGCGCCATGCCCTGTAGCAGCACGCGCAGCTCAACGTCTCGCGCGCATTCTTGCGCCTGCAGCGCGTGGCGTTCGGCCACCAATGCACGTAGCACAGTCTGCTGAGTCGTTTTCCAGTCAGTGGTCTCCTCGTCGGCGGCAGGTTCGTTCAGCCTGAACTCGCCCCAGTACCCGTCGCCGTCGACGCTGACACTGAGCCCGAGACCATCCAGCTCGCCGTCGTGCCACTGCCCTAGGAACTGACTGCCAAACGGATCTCGCTTCACGCCGTCGCCATGAGGGTAATCTCCCTGGAAATCGCCAGCAAACAGCGTCCCATTGGGTAAGAGCTGGACGCCGAGTCGCCGCTCGATGAGCTCCCCATCGTCCTGCGAGTCAACGAGCCCGGCATATTGTTGCGTGCCTAGCGCAGTATACAACACGCCATGTCCACACGGCGGACCGGCTAGTCCACCCCAACAGCGTATTAGATGCGGCCACCAATAGCAACCTCCACGCGCACACGCACCGTCATTGACGCGGCCTCGAAAGCACGAGCGATCGCGCAGCGTTCTCTCTGCGAGTCGCGGTGTCGCGTCCTCTCCACCTTCCCGAAGCAGGAGGGCAGTCGCCTCTTCCTCTAGTGTTGGCGGAGGGAGCTGTTCCTGTCGCGCCGATCCTTCGCCGCCGATGCCGCTCTCTCCGACCCCTTCGTGTGCCGACATTGAACAGGCTCCTGGGTGACGCTTCACGAGGTCCCCTGCATAGTGACTATGGTCAATGTCACTAACTGGTGCAAAAGGGGAAGGAACATAACTGAGCCATTTCATTTTTTTTCTGGAACTTTTTCGACAGGGCAGTGGCAAAAACCACCGACAGACAGAGAGGGAGGCGACTCGTTCTCCCCACAGAATTCCTTCCATGGCATCCAATGCCACGGAGAAACGTTGGCTGCCACGCTACAACAGCAGACCGGCCTTCTGGACCGACTCAATGTGGCACGGACCCGCCTTGGATCGGATCAGGTGGCGGCCCTTGTACTCAATCTCTAGCTTGCGCGTCGTCTTGATCTCCTTGTTGATGGCCTCCCAGACCTTGTTCTTCTTCATCTGGATGGGCGTCACGGGGTCCTGCAGCTCCTCGCCCACGGCGTACACGCGCTCGCCGACTTCGGCTTCCGGCGCCGGCTCCATCAACTCGACCGTGCCCTTGTCGTTCTTAAACGCAAGGATCATGCCCTTGGACTTGTGGCGCGCGACCTTGACTTCCTTGAGGTTACACAGCACAATGACCTTGCGGTTCAGGACCTCTTCTTCCGAGAAGTACGGTTGGTGTTCCATGACCATCTCGAGCACTTCGTCCTTGCCGACTTCGACCTTCTCGATATAGTGCTTCTCGCTGTTGGGGTGGGCCGTGACCTCAATGACCTGGCCGACCCGCAGGTCCAGTTGCGCAAAGACGATGGGCGAGCTGTAGACGTCCGACTTGACCATTGTGGAGAGATGGGGGAGAGTGGGGAGAGGCGCTTGAGGCTTCGAGGGGAGATTGGGGAATGAAGGAGCGTGTGGAGAGGTCGTTCGGCTTTCTCGATCTTTCTCTTCCTCTTCACCCTGTCGCCCACACCGGAGAGACGGCTTCTTCTTCTCATCAGGTCGAGAGGCTCCTCACAAGAATGCTGCATGGAAAAGAGAAGGAAAGCGGCCATGCGCCATAGCGCAAACTTCAACCGCGGGTTGCGGTGGTAAATTAAAATGAAGCGCTGTGATTGGTGGAAATAATATTTGGACGATGATGATTGGCTGGAGGATGGCACATCTGCGCTTGGAACGTTGCAGTTGAAGCGACGATTTGGGACTCCACCAAGTGAGGAGAGCGAAGCGATGGGGGCAAAATTGGAAGATCAGCTCGTCAATCTTCCAACGCCACCGTACTGTACCAGACCGTACCATATTGTTGGATCTTCGGTTTCTTTGCTGTTGGAAATCCAAGGATTCTCGCGGCATGGGCAGTAATTATTGGAACGGTTGATGCCAACATTGGCGTTGGCTTGTCGTGTCATTTGTCGCCGCGGCATGGACGTGGGTCTGCGTCGAGACACGAGCCAAGGCTGAAGGAATGTTGGCTGGATGTGTCGAGTCTTTGTTGAAGATGACACGGGAACAACCTTTGACACTTCATACTTCAGATGTTGAAGTTGGGAGTCCCAACTTGGCGCTGCCTTTAAAAACACCTTTAGGAAGCTCATGAAGGGCATGAAGGGCTCCGCTCTGACCAGGAGAGTTTGGTATGATCACCTTATTCTATCTCACTAACGCCTCAGCCTTCACATGTTAATATGATTTTAGTTTTACGCCGCGCACTGCATGTTCCGCCCCTGGTGTCCGCTTGACACCATGCAACGCTGAGATCTCTTGCGATTGCGCTTCTTCTCTGCCAGTTCTGAAGCAATCTTCGACACGTCCACCGCGCTCCTCATCCGCAGTGCGATATTTGCCAATCGCGTGCTGTGCATTCTCATAGATGGACAGATTTCGGGACGTCACGTGGCTTGTTTGCAGCGTGCGCACTCGCGTTGATCAGTCACGAGACCTCTGAAACACTTTCGCACCTCGCGCACCTCTCCCTGCGCCACCCTCTCCTTCTTCATTCGGTCATCAGTATGAAGCGCGCATGTCCAGAGCCATTCAGTCGTTAGCGCTCCAGTTCGCTCTGTCAGCCTCACCTCGCCGTGGGGCCAACGTTGGGAGTTTTATCGGAGTATCAAGAAACCTATGAAAACTAATAACCCGAGATGGGGATGGGGCGGCCGGAACAAAATAAAGAATCCAGTTCGGTCAAAAAATGCGACGAAGACCAACTGGCTTGCCGACATGCGTGCCTTTGCAGCTGTGGTCCACTCGAAGCACTCCAATAGAGGACCCTCATTGACCAACACTCTGTCTCTGCTTTCCTTTTCGGCGCGGGAAAATCGCCGTGAAAGACGAGCATGGTGAAGCTGCGGCAACTTATCGGGAGCCGGCGAGAGGTCTACTATGAGTGCATGTATACCAAGCACAAGACGCAGAAGCGCAAGGTCTGGCAAGATGGCTTTGTCGCGCTGTATGATACGCGCCGCATCATGCTCTTCGAAGAACCACCGCCCGAAGGTTGGCGCCCACTGAGATGGACGGCAGGGTGTGGATTTCAAGTCCTAACTAACCGAGTGTCTCTCGCTTAGGCAAATCTATTGATGAAGCAAAGATGAATGCATACGAGTGGGATCGCAAGGATGAGGAGTACATCTCGACGCCCAAGTGGGTTCAGCCAAGCTTGCGGACTACTACGGCGCTGGGGTGGCTCACGTTGTCTCTCTGTAGGTTCTACATTGAAGTGATCAATGAGACGCCGATCGCGGTCAACAACAAGAACGGTGAGGCGACTACGATGAACGATGCGTATGAGGACACTCCATCTCCGCCAGTCGTGGAAGCCCCGGTGCGCACGGCCGTGCGGCCCGGTGGGCTGTCGAGAGGCCCGAGTAAACCGTCCACCAACACCAAATTCAAAAGCCCAGTCGCTTCAAACGGTGCACTGCCACCAACAAGTGTCGCCCCATACCGGCCAGTTCATTTGGCCAAGCGAACAGCATCAGGGATGCGCAAGGATGCCTCGGCGGCGGTCGACCAGTTCGATTTTGGCCGTAATCCAACGTCCGAGTGGCACTACCGACCCAATGCCATTACCAGATCGCGTACGTACATTATGGAAGCACCTCATCGATACCACTGAGCTGACGGAAGCATCGCTGATGTGCCATGGTTGTGTTGTAGCGGACGAAGTCGCTGCGATTTGGTTTGGAGATGAACTCTTTGAGTGATCCCGCCAACTTCCACCATTTACGACCACCAACATCTCCATTTGGATATTAGAAGCTTTGATTCACGACACTGTCGAAGCGGAAGCATGTTCGTTGGAACGAAGTTGATCACGGTGTGCCATGGCGCGGTAGTCTTTCCCACGAGTCCCTGGCGCGTCCGAGCGAGGTTGCGAAGAGCCCGTCGTTGTCTTGCTCCACAGAGACGTATCCTCTTCGCCGGTGAAGAATCGTGAGCAGCCGATGGAGCGTAAGCACGAGCAGCACGGCGACGACACACACGAGCACCTCGAGGACTAGTGCGGCCATGATATGTGGCTCCGATGTCGTCTGGAAAGTGAAGAGGATCCCACGATATGTCAAGTCTCGCTCTTGATTGGTTGAAATGATTATTTTCCACCAATCAAAAGACTCTATTTATTGTGTGGGCCACATGATGCGAGTTTTTGCTGCTTGGTGTTGGCCCCATCTTGAGGCTGTTTGCGCGACGACACTTCGACAGACATTCCTCCAGTTCGCTTGCTTCCGCCATGCGCCGCTTCGCGCCTCTCCACGCAGCCACGCGCCGTCGGCTTCCCAAGGCCGAGTCCGCAGGACGCGCTTTCGTTGTCTGGTCTTCATCGTCGAGCGCGTCTTCGTCCGATGAGAGTCCGTCGCGGACGCCGGAGCCAGCCCGCGAAGGCGACAAGCAGTCGTTTGCACGCGAGTTTGTCAAGCCCAGCATGGATGCGACGTTTCTTGTCAACAACTACACGGCGCCGGCGCTTGCTGCTGCGTACCAGGACCGGTACGTTGGGTTTTCTGTCTTCTTGGTGGGTTGAGAGTCGGGCATACTCATAGCAAATGATCCCATGGACAGGGAGTACACATTGCGACTGTGCGCCGAATTGCTTAACGAAGGCAAGCTTGATGACCTCCGTGAAGTGCTCAAGCCATACGAAGAGTTCTCGCTCGAGAAGACGGCCTCCAACACGCAGACACCTCTCCACAAGGCGTTCTCGGCGCGCCACTTGGAGCGGATTCGCAAGCGACTCAGTCGGCTGCCACGCCAGATCACCAAGGCCTACACACGCCGAGCGGCCGTTGTCATTCCATTGTGCATGTACGAAGGTGTACCGTCCGTGCTGCTCACGTTACGCTCGCTGTCGGTGGGCAAACACAAGGGCGAGGTCTGCTTCCCTGGCGGCATGGTGGATGACGACGACATCTCGATCGAAGGAACCTGTCTGCGCGAGATGAACGAAGAAGTCGGACTCTTGCCCGAAGCGGTTCAGGTCCTGGGTATTCTGCGGTGCGACTGGTCCAGCGTGACGTCCATCACTGGCATCGCCGTGACGCCCGTCGTGGGCTTCGTCGGGGAGATGAGCAACCAGTCGTTCGCCATCAACGAAGCCGAAGTCGAATCGCTGTTCACGGTCTCCCTGCACGACCTACTCGAACCCAAGAACTGGATCCGACGACCGAATGCGACGCCAGTATTCACAGGAGGCCCGCACATCGTGTGGGGCCTTACAGCCTACTTACTGGACATTTGCCTCACCGAAGTCTTGATGGTCCACGCCTCGCAAGACGACTGATTGAATGATGGCCCAGCCCATGCATATTTCAATGAAGAGACCCTCATAGACAATCATGTATTACTTCTTCATAGTATTCACATCCATCCACACACATTTATCGATACTGCTTGGTGCCCACGGGCAAGGGCGAGAGTGCGGTGCCCGCTGCGTAGGCAGATTCAACGCCACCCGACGATGCGACGGTCTCAATCTCCACCTCCATTCCCGCCAGACTATGGGTAGTATTCCGTGGCGGGCGGCTCTGGCGTTTGCGGTAGAGCTTGTAGACAACAAACACGATGGCCAGCACAAAGGCGAGCCCGGCCAACGACGCGATGACTGCGATGGTGGTCGTATGGTTGCTCCCACTGCTCGATGTGGTCGAGACCACGGTGCCGTTCGACCTTGGCGATTTTGTGGGAGGAAGGGTGCCACTACTGGTACCGTTGGATCCGATGCCGCTAATGCCAGGAGGTGTGAGAGTCGAAGCGGAGTCCGTGGTCATGGGCTCGCTGTTGGGGTTCCCGATTGCGTCTGATGCAAAAACGGCGTCGCCCTGTACCAATCCGGACGCTCCGCTCTGATCACAGCTCTTGCCTTCGGCACAATAGAACACGACCGCGCGGGAGACTTCATATGACGAGTAGAACTTCTTGAGGAAGGTGCCACCGACCACCCAGCTCTGCTGGAGTGACTGCAGCGAGCCGCCCGAGGCCTGGATCTCCACGTAAAAGACGCTGCCTGTTCGCTGGATGTAGTCTTCCATGTCCAAATAGAAGTTCCTCTCCCCAAACGAGAACCGCAGCCGTGGTAGCTGAACGGACCGAGCACAAATGTACATACCCCGACTCTCCGGTGATTGACTCTCGTAGCAGCCCGCCGGCAGCAAATACTCGGTCACAAATAGGCGAAAGACCTGTTGCGGCACCACGATGAGCGTCGTGCCCGTGTCGATAATGGCGTCGCAGCTGCCGTTCGCGCGGGGAGCACATGGTGTGATCGCATCCTTATAGCCGGCGATCGAAAAGCCCGTGAGGCCGATCGTCCAGTGGGTCGCCTTCTTCAGTGGTATCGAGTACGGCACGAGCTTGTTCTTCGAGATGTAGCCGTCGTCGACGGCATCGAGCAGCAGAAACGAGCCGGACGGGCTGTCACGGGGCGCGAAGTACACGGAGAACTTTGTCAGAAACTTGACAAAGTACCCTGGCACAGACTGGATCGTCGCGAGCGCCGGGTACCCAAGTCCCAAGATGCCCTGCGAGCTGCCCAGCAAAAGGCCATCGTTACCGGGGCGAGAGATTGGACTCAGTGCGACGCCGACGCCATAGTCACGGACGATTAAGCCGCCCAGTTTCACGGTCGCAATCTCGGTCGAGACGCAGACCGTGCCGGAGCCGTACGTGATGTTGAGAGCTGCCCGCGGACACGTCTCGAAGCAACGCGAGGCGTCGAAGACGTAGCACGAGACCCACGTGTCGGTGGAGCCCGTGTCCACGATGAGCTTGTAGGAACTGGCGCCAATGCCCACGTCGGCATAGTACACAGCGCCGGCGTAGCCCGTCATCGCGAGTCGGTTCGGATCATTAGTAGACGAGCCGCTTGCGAGCTCGCGGGCGGATAATGTTGGATTTCCAACATGTTGATTTTCGTTGGCGTTGGGAGAACGGAACTGGGGAGTGTTCTGGAGGAGACGACGACGAGTGTACGCATGGGGGACCTCTTTGCGCTGCAGTGGAATGCGCTGGACGTCCATGATCCCGAGTCTGGCGGAGAAGAAGTGACCCCTGTAGATATACAGAGAGAGCGGCCCTTACGCGACGGCGCCGCAACTGCACTCCGCTGGACTCGCCACGTTCAGCGTGATACGGCCGAAGAGGAGTGAACTGTCTGTCCCATGGGGCATGAGGAGCTTCCTCTATGGAAGGCCGGGATGAAGTTGGTTTCCCAGCTGTTGACATTTGTTGGGGTCGAGGCGAACGCGGATTGGCTAAAATACTGACCAGTCCCCACCCGAAACTGTGTGTCACGCTGAAATGCCACATTTTTGCCACGGATATGCGGGAAATGTCCAGTGGGTTTTGGCCTGTTTGCAGTTGAAGTCCCTTTTTGATCTTTTGATTGCGCTTGCCGGCAGCCGACGTCCTGCTTTTTGTGGCCAGCAGACTAGCCGTCCACACAAGCCCCATGTCTGAGATGCTGAAACTCAGCTGAACAGTGATTATAGAGGCAACAGGATGTACGGGTCAAAGACACCAGATGCGCTCCACAGCGCTGTCAGCTATAAGCCGTGAACTCGACGCCTGCTGCGGCACTGGCATGAGCTCTACCGTAGAGTCCCATATCAGTGCCGCAGCAGGCTTTCCCCTCCTCATAAATTTTTGCCATAGTGATTCCTGCTGGAGCAGAAACTTCGATATTTTCTAAAAAGCGCTTTTTAGCCTGCTGGAAGTCAGCCAGTCAAGAATCTCATGACCAGCAAATCTGAGTCGAGATTTGCTGGGTTCTGAAACGCGGTTTTAACCACTTTTCGCTCTTGACTACCTTACAATATTGCATATATAGACATTGTAAATTAATAAATAAAGAAACTGATCACAAGGGAACCATCATGAAGCCACCACTGATCAGCGGAGAACCTCTGCTCGTGGAAGCCACCAGCGGCCGCAAACACGCTCGTGCTTCTCTCTCTCTCTCT
>JAADXL010000655.1:0-20080 GCA_023337755.1 Pythium aristosporum | reverse complement strand
TGGTGGGAAATGGGGCAATATTCCACAATATTGCCCTATCACACACGAGCTCTTAATTATGGGCGGGGCCATAATTAAGAATGGATCTTGCAGTACCGATACCATGGTACTGTACCATGTAACGGGTACGCCCCGTTACAGAAATCTTCCGATGATGGAGCATAATTTGTATTTTTCCACAATAGATATCAAAATTTCACAAACATAATTTCTGTTTGGCCAAAACGTTTTGGGTGAGCGAAGCGAGCGGGCTCCCCTAGTAGCGCTTACGGTAATGCACTCAAGTACATGAGATATTTTTAATGAACATGACCAAAGACGTCTTTGATCACAGGGAGACGCGGTGCAACCCACGGCGCAAGCGGTGGAGTGGTCGGCCCATGCGCCGGCTCGACAGGCTGTGGTCGTTCTTCGCATCATCCAACGCGATGCAGACCAACACCATGAGAGCCATATCCACGTTTGGTGCAATGTCCATGTAATAGTCGTGCTTGCCCAAGATTGCCTTGCGCGCTTCAGGTGCTGGGCGGTACACCCGCGCGACTGGTAGCTTGACACCGTTGCCCTGGTCGAGCCAGATGAGAGCTGCGCGGGCGCGCCAGTCGCCAACAACTCCGACGCGGGACTCGGCGCCGTGGACAACGTCGCGGAACGTACACTCGAGATCATTGTCGAACAGTGTCACGTGAGCTTTGATGTGGAAGAGCATTTGCTCTGAGTTGTAGTCAGCCGAGATATTGAACGTGTGGCGAAACGCCAAGAGCTGGTCGCGCATGTGGACGATCGGTTGGTCATGGGCATCAAGCAGCACTTTACGGTCGCTGATCGAGAGTGCGGCCGTGTCGACGCGGAACAAGAGATTCCCCGAGTCAGCTTCGCGGATCACAAAGTCGTCTTTGCCGAAGAGCGATGGCTGCTCGCGCATGTGGAGAGTGAGAGGCTCGGGATCACAGAAGTAAGCGTTGATTGAGGCCACAGGGCGTGGTAGCACGCCCAGGGGCTGGCGCAGGATCTCTGAAGACGAAGTACCCATGGCCGGCTTATGTGCTTGACGTCGCGATTTGATGAGTGCGACTTGGAGCTGCCAAAGGAGTGGGGCGGGAGTTCCTGAAGGTGGCATTGGGTTCACGGTCAGTACCTCCAAAGCTTTATACGTTCGAAGTCGCTGTTGTGCTGATAAACTGCTGTGTAAAAACCTCTATGAATCGATATATCAATCATGATGGGGCGTAAGACACAGCTCGTTTGCCACCGTGTCAGGCTGAGACAGTCAGGGGGGGGGGGCTCGCCATTGCGCGAAGCCAACAATGTATGATATAGCTACCGGTTAGGACAAACGCCGACTCCGCGAATCCGTGCCCCGCCGATGAAATTTTCCGCGCAGGCAGCTCGACTTACTGGCGATCTCGTTTATAAATCGGCCTGTTAGTGTAGTCCACTGCTCAGACCGAGCGCTTGCCCCAGCGCGTGCAGGTTATTGAGTCGTTACGGTCAAGCATCGCGACCTCAAACACGTCTTTCAGGAAAACGAAACACAACAGGGAGAGTAGACGAAGGTAAGGTGTACCTGAAGGCATTCTTATACATCAGTAGTGGCCTATTACTGGCGTGTAGCACGTCCCAAGACCGACTATCACGAACCGCCGGTCACTTAGATGGAGCTCTTCGCGACGTCTGCTTTCGCCTCTGAATCCCTCTATAAAGTATCAATGCCGCAAACGCCCTCCATTCGGATTCATGGGTTCTCCTATCATATTGCAGGAGTTTTGTTGTTGTATTTTCAGTGAGAATAGTGGGTGCTGAATTGATAGTTTTCCCTCACACGCCTCCAGTGGAAGGGTAGCATTCAACACACAGTCGACGGGGGCAGACAGAACCTCTGTGTAACGGTTACACAGAGGTTATGTCTGCCCCCTCGGCTGTGTGCGTGTGTGTGTGGTGAATTGAATACTGAGTCAGCACTGCTGACGCGAAGACCTCCTCGATCAAGAGATCCACACCATCACATTGTGATTCACAACGCCGTTCAAGGGCGGTGACATGACTTGTCCAGTCGACAAACGTTGCGTGCATCGATATCAGAACAAACTCCGCTTTGAAACACATAGAAGTGTGTTTTGATTGGTTACTTACCGGAACGCTCATTGTGGGCCAGTGCGTGGCACAGTGGCACGTTATCAGATGCCAAAGGCCTGGCGGACATTAGTGGCTTGTACTTTCGCTGCCTTGAGCCCGAGATACGTAAACCACCCATAGATGCAGATGGCCCCTATTGACACCATGACTCCACCGCCAGGAGCTCTCCATTCTACAATTCGCCGAACCCAAGTCAAGCCATGAAGATCTGCGCGTTGCTTTTTCTCACCGCCGTCTCTGCGACCCCGGCAGTGTCGTCGCCAAGCGCCAGCGTCCACCGCAACGTGCATAGGCGCCTCGCGCAGGACGCGACCGTCGACATTGTCGTGGAGATGCGTGGCGAGGCATCGCACCGCCGGCTGCTCGCAAATGCCGAGTCCCTGGAGTTTGGATCCCGCAAAGAGAAGATCGAGTATTTGGTCACGACGCTCGAGGCCGCAGCCACGGAGAGCCAGCGCGAGATTGACTCGCTGCTCGTGCACGAGGCGTCGCTGTCAACGCCGCTCTTTGCGTCTCAGTACCAGTCGTGGTCGAGGAACGCGCGGTACTTTAATGGCGCGACTTTCGCGCTCGTCGAAAAGCTCGCATCACTGCCCAGCGTCGCGTCCATCCGCGAGGCCGAGGCCGGGTCGGTGGAGACAGTGGCCGCGGATGCCGCCCCAGCAACGATTCTGCATGCGAAGGGGTCCATCGAGTGGGGTGTCAAGCGTGTCCAGGCACCCGAGGCGTGGGCCGCCGGGGTCACGGGCAAGGGCATCGTGGTCGGCGGACTGGACACGGGCGTGCGGTACACGCACGCGCTGCTTCGTGACTCGATGCGGAACGACTACAACTGGTTCGACCCGGTGAACCGGACGATGGTGCCGACCGATACACACGGCCACGGCACCCATACCATGGGCACGACAGTCGGCGCTGACGGCCTGGGCGTCGCGCCGGGCAGCCAGTGGATCGCTTGCCAGGGGTGCCCCGCCGGCAAGTGTCCCGAGGCCGTGGTGATGGCCTGCGGCGAGTGGTTTGTTTGCCCCACGGACCCGCAGGGCAACAACCGCGACTGCAGCAAGGCCCCGCACGTGATCAACAACTCGTGGAGTGGCAACGCGGGCAGCAAAGTGTATGCACCCATGGTCGCGGCCTGGTACGCGGCCGGCATCATCCCGTTCTTTGCGATCGGTAACAAGGGTCCGTACTGCAACACAGCCAAATCGCCGGGCAACTTTGCCAACGTCATTGGCGTTGGCTCGACCACGATCAACAACACACTCTCGTGGTTCAGCTGCAAAGGTCCCAACGGCTTTGACACGAGCATCATTAAGCCCGACCTCTCGGCGCCAGGCCACGAGGTCGTGTCGGCCAGTCATCTCGCCGACGACGAGTACGCGGTCATGTCGGGCACGAGCATGGCGACGCCCCACGTCACGGGCATTGCGGCGCTGCTGCTGAGCCAGGACAAAACGCTCACGTACGAAAAGCTACGTGGGCTGTTGACGAGTACGACCTTGCGTGACGTGCTCGCGGCCAACTTGCTGCCCACGCCCGATGGCTGGTACACGGGCGTGTGTGGCAACACGACCGACACCGACTGGCCCAACAACCAGTACGGATACGGTCTCGTGAACGCCTTGCGCGCATCCGAGGCAGTGAAAGCCAACAAGTGAGATTGTTTCTTTCAACTGGTAATGAAATAGTGCCTACTGAACTTGCGGAGTTCGAATCTTGGATAGTTTCCAGTGGACAACAGGTGTCGGTGTGTGCGGACATCCCTCAAGTCTCGAGTCGAGCCACGAGTGACACCTGTCATGACGACTGAGTCACGTGGCTGTCGAGTCTTAAGCTTGAAGAGAGAGAGACGCTCGAGTCCTTCTCCCTCCTCCGCTTTCTATATTTCCCTCTCCAAAGCCTGAGAGTTCCCTGTGGGTTTCAGTTCAGTTCTCTCTCCCTGGTAGAAGGGTAGGGCACCCGAGCAACGAGCGCAACCTCAAGGTAAAGGTTCGAGTCCTATCAAAGAAGTTTTATATCGTTTTCCTTTTAATGGTTGCAGAGAAAAAAAGAAAAAAGACTTTAATGGATAGGTGATCGAGTGGTTTAAGGTATCAGTCTTGAAAACTGAAGTATGAATAATACTGTGGGTTCGAATCCCACTCTATCCTTTAAGCTAGAGACGGATTCGGTCAATGGCTTTTCAGATGATAGTAAGGTTCACGGCAAAACTTTCTGTTGAATAGGGAGTTACTGACGGAAGTGGGGTCAACGGTGTTAGTGGAGGAGGAGGTCTCGGAGGTCTCGGAGGTGGCGCGAAACCAAGCGCGACTGGGACTTTCGCGTGTCCACCAACGAGTGTGCCAATCGATGGTGCTCGTCCGAGCACTCGAACGACAGAAGGCTCAAATGTACTCCCGGCGACTGTTACTGAACTGGCTGAAAACTTGCATCGCTTGAGCACGCAGCTACCTGAGTAAGCTATGACCTCGTGGAATCAAAACAAGAAGTAGATGGCGATGTCTTGGTCCTAAATATCCCAGTGGAACGCTGATAGCGGAACCCGCTGGACTACTATAAACCAATCGTGATAATCCCACCCCCACATCACGGCGCTTGTGCTAGTAACTGCTTGGCAGCGTCGGCGGCTTCGTCCTGGCTGCAAACAAGCGATGCAAGCTTGAGTGCAAACTCCGTGGCCGTGCCGGCACCCGGGCTGGTCACGCAGTGGTCCGCGACCACGACGCTTTGCTTGACATACTGCTCGCCCATGAGCCGCACTTTGGTCGGGTGGCATGTTGCACGACCCGCAAGTAGATCGTGAGCCGCCAACACGACAGCCGGTGCGTCGCCGATCGCAGCGTAGTACCGCTGCTCCTGCTTTTGCAGCTTGAGCATGCGCGTGAGCAGATCGCAGTCGCGCAGTTTCGACGCACCAATGCCCTGAACCAAAGATATATACAACATCAGCGTCGTCCAAATGGACACGATCGGGTCAGCATTACGTACCCCAGGAAGCACAATGAGCGCGTAGCGGTCGTAGACGCAGTCCTCGATCGGCTTAACCGCGCGAATCTTCATGCCGTACGCGGCCGTTACAATATTCTTCTTCTTCTGGCCTACGGAGGCCGTGACGACGTCGGCGCCGGCACGCGTCAGCGTATCGTAGAGCGTCAGCACTTCGAGCTCTTCGCTGCCGTCGGCGATCGGCAACAGCACAAGGGGCTTGACGTGGTGGCGCGTCGGTGTCGGGAGCGGGTCGTGCTCGGACGTGAGACGGTGGGCGGCCATTGGTGCTTGTGCGGTTCTCGTTGAAGAGTGAGCAAAAGAGAAAGAAGAGAGAAAGAGAGAGTTCTGTCGGTTGGAAGGTGCTGTACGGGACGAGGCGTTTATTCTCCGCTTCTCTTGAAGTTGGGACTCTGGGTCGCGCCTTCTTTCGTCCCGCCAAACACCACTTGCGAATCTATCGTATGACCGGACTCATGGAGGCGATCACCGACATTGTGACACCAAAGCCGACGGCGCTGATCCCAGTGGTGCGTGAATGTCCTCCTCTCCATTGTGTGTTGGCTGCGATAGACTCACTTTCTCGATCTGTAGGCGAATGGCTCGGAAGAGATGGAGGTCGTGGGGCTCACGGATGTGCTCGCGCGTGGGGGCGTGCGCGTGACGATCGCGGACGTCGACGGCGACGAAGACCATCTCGTGACGCTCACAAATGGCCTGGAGATCGTAGCCGACAAGTCGATCTACAACTGCGGTGACGACGCGTTTGATCTGATTGTCGTGCCCGGCGGCACGGGAGCCAAGACACTTGCCGACTGCTCGCTGCTGATCAAGATGCTCCACGCGCAAAAGACTGCGGGCAAGTGGTTTGGCGGCATTTGCGCCGGCTCGTTCGACGTGCTTCTCCACCACGCGCTGGTCACAGGACCCATGACGTGCTACCCGAAGGACGCGGCGAAAGCCGGTGAGCTGTACCGCGACGCCGCCGTCGTGGTCTCGGCCAACTGCGTGACCAGCCAGGGCCCGGCGACCGCTGTCCCCATGGCACTCAAACTCGTCGAGCTCTTGCGTGGCGAGAACACCGCGTACGACGTGGCTGCCGCCATGGCTTGCCCGCCCACCCAGTCGTAGGAGCACGACACGCCAGTCACCAGCTCCGAGTCGCAAACCTTCAAAACTACATGCTGAAAGAAATATCCATTTTCCGCACAATAACCACCTTGTATGTTTTCACTGAGCTCCCGGGAACTCGACCGACGGGTCGTAGAACTTGGGTGTGTTTTTTCGGCGCGACGAGCGGCGCACGGTCGTAAAGCCGTCTTCGTCCACGAGGTTTTCGGGTTCCTGCATCGCGTCGTCGCCGCCTTCGCCTTCCGCGACACTGTCCAGCGGCACGGCCACACCGTTCTCGTCGCGTCGCACTTTGGCCTGCTTCAGATCGATCGGGATGAGCTTCTGGACCTGCTCGTGGAGCGCCTGCACGCGCGCATAGTTGCCTGCTTTGCACTCGTCGGCCAAGACCGTGAGCAGCTGCGCGACTTCGTCGACGCTGCCGTCCTCGCACACGAGCCCGAACTCGGCCTCGACGTAGTCGCCAATGTTGTCGCCCATGGCGTCCGCGTGGACGACCTTGTTGTACTTGTACACGTTCAAAATCTCGTCGAGCAGGATCTCGTACTTGCGGCGCGTGTCGCCGCCGCCCCACTCGCCCTCCATGGCCATGCGCAGCGCCGTCCACCGAGCCAGCGCGAGCTTGACGCCGTACTCAAAGTAGTCCCATTGGCTCTTGATGGCGCCGCTCGCGAACGCCGCGGCCTGGTCGCGCGCGAGCGACAGGAGGATGCTGTCGCTCATATTGGAGCTCTTCGAAAATGACCCAAGAGCTCAGAGCCAATCACCTGGCGACCCAATGGGACGCCGCAGAACCAATTCTGATATCCACACGTCATGTCATTAATTGGGGGTTATCACACGTCACAGATTCTGCACCTGTCACAGATTCAAGAGAGCCACACGTCACAGAAAGAAGGGAAGGACGATTGGTGAGAATGTATTTCCTTCTCTGCCTGACTACTCGAAGCAATGCTTAGCAGCCGCTGCCACCGGCAATGCGAAGGCACTTGGTGGACTCGAAAAGACTGAGGATGTTGGTCATGAGCGACCACGCGAGCGCAAAGCCGATCACGCAAAGCGTGGCCGTGCCGCGCGTCTTGCTCGCCACGCCGTCGCGCTGCATGGCGTGCATCTGCTGCTTCTGGCTCGGAATCAACAGCACAAACACGATGGCGGCGAGATTGATGGCGTACGCAATCACGTACGCAATTGAGGCCTGCGAGCGCGCGTGGTGGTCGTCACGCTCGATAAAGTTGCGCTCGATGTCGAGGTAGCCGTTGACGCTCTTGGTGAGCACCGTGCCAAACGGCGTGCCGACCTGCTGCGCCGTCACGGCCAAGCCGAAGAGCGTCGCATCGAAGCCCTGCGTGTCGACTTCGAGCATGAATAGCGCGCCGACGTAGTCGGTCGCGGCGTACGGAATGTTCTCGAGCAGGGGCACGCCGAGCCAGAACCACTGGCTGCGCACGACGTCCCAGATCGTGAGGAACGTTGGAAGCACATCGAGCGCGACGATCAGCACTTGGGCGTAAATGATAATGTGGCGCCAGTTCCAGCCAAGGCCGTACTGCTTGACGAGCCACGTGCCCAGCAGCGTCACGAGCGCAGCGAGCATGGCCGCAATGCCGTTGTTCACGGGCTCCACGCCAGCCCAGGTACGCTTGATCGCGCTGTCGGCCGTCACGGAAAAGAGCGCAAAAACGTTGTAGAAGAAGCGGAACGCGATGAAGCGGTGCACTACAGGTTTCTGCACGAGCTCGTAGAGGTAGTTCCACACAGCCGACCACGGAAGCGACTCGACCTTCTCCTCTTGGATGCAGAACCACGTGAGCGGTAGCACGATGAACGACATGGCCGCGCAGCAGCCCATGATGCCGTGGAAACCCACGGTCCACGAGAACGTGCCGCCATAGTCGACGCCGTTGAGTCCGAGGCCCGTGAAGAAGGCCGAGATCAACGAGAAAGCCGTGTTCCAGACCATGCCGTCGCCCATGGCCGTGCCACGCAGCTCGACCGGCTCTTGCTGCGAAATGTCGACAAGCACGCCGCTGTACGCGCTGTACCCGAGCACGGTTCCAAAGTTGGCGATCATCATGAGGATAATGAGCTTGACACCGCGGTCCGGGGCATCGAAATCAATGGTCGCGAGCTGCTGGGCCGTGAGCGTACCCGGATCCACGTTGGCGATCGATGGGTCGCCGTAGTACGGGGCACCCAGCGGCAGCACGGCCATGAGCAGACACGCGATGCCCGTCATGAGCCAGCCCAAAACAATGTACGGGCGGCGGCGGTAGCCCCAGATCGGCGTCGTGTCCGTAAACATGCACACAAACACGCGCAGGCTGCGCGGGAACGACACGAGCGCGGTCGCGGTCGCAACGAGCACGGCAGACATGTGCAAATAGTTGTTGAGCACCGCATAGATGACTCCACCAATGCAGCCGTAGACCAGGCCACCCCCGGCTTCGTGCGCGAGCATGCCCATGTTCTGACGCGCGTAGAGCGAGACCGACCCGCGCGCCGGGCGGAGCGCACCGTCCTCGAGATCCTTGACGGTCTTGGGGTCCGCGCCAGGCGACTTGAACTCGGTGAAGGCGCTCATCTTGGCTTGTGCAGGAGAGCCGATTGCTTGGCAGTGGGCGAATCTGCAAATGAGCTCATCAAGCAGTCTTCCCCCAACGAGGCCAAGGAGAGGCCCGTGCTCGCCCCTCTTGGAGGGACGAGCAGGAATTCCGTCACGGTCGTTCAAATGAGATCGGCGGACGAGTGGTGAGGGAGGCACGTTGCGGCTATTCGGTCCAGAACTCGCCACCGCGTCTGCCCCTCAACGTTTTGTCGGATACAGGCTCGCTTGATGCCGGACAAGTTGTATGGTCCCCTCGTGACGACAGGCCACCAGGTACAGCACTCGTAATGCTGGGAGAAGTATCCACCATCCATGGACGTAGACTCTACGCACATCGATGGTGGATGTCTTTCCTCTAAGGTATCTGTTAATCCGCTGCACCGGGACGAAGATGCGTGCCCTCGGCCACTGCGATTCGCGCGAGGCACGCGCGCACCAGTGCCACTTTGACATAAAACGTGCAGACATGCGATGGGCGAAAATGAGAATCCATTCAGAGGGCAGCCACGACGATTCCCCTGGGGTGATCTGTTTCCTTGTGTTGACTGGACACCTAACTGACTAAAATTAGTCTACTTACAAACAATCCGTCAGCGAAAACTCATTCTCGTCTCCACGCACCTCATCGGTGGCATACTAAATCCAAGTCTTTTCTTTTCGTACTTTTCCTCTTGGTGGCTTGTTGAGTCCAAACATTCCGGAACAAGCTTAGCATAGAAATCACTCAAAGTCGGCAAACATGTCGTCCTCGTTCTCGATGGCTTCAATCTGCGACGACAGCGACGCACTCGCGGCCTCTGCGTCCACCTCCATGGCCTCGCCATGCAAAAACGCGCGTGCCTGGGCTGGTGTTGTCGCTACACTCGGATCGTCCTCGTGCGTCAGCAACGTGAGCCCTTCGTTCTGCAGGGCTTTCCACGCCGTCGACTCGTCGCCAATGCTCGTCTTGAGCGTGGCCAGGAACTCGTTGAATTCGCTCGCATAGTGGAGCTCAACACTGCGCTTCCGAAAGTGCGCGAGACACTGCAGTGCCTTAGGGAAGAACGCCGCGCTGCCGCCCTGGAGAAACGTCGAGATCTGCGTCTCCATGCCCTCGACAGCCGTGCGCAGCTTGGCGCGATGGCTCTTCCCACCCAGATCGATGAGCGTCTCGAAGTCCGCGATCGGATTCATCGAGCCCACGCTCGTGACGTCGCCGCCATCCAGTAGCTCATCCAGGTCAATCTCCGAGCCCTGGTCGTCGTCCCCTCCTCCTCCGTTTTCGCCCACATCATCCTCCGCGTCGACCGCCTCCATCTTGACGTCCTGGTCGGTCGCGACGTCACTCCAAAAGGCCTTTTTCTTGCGCGCGTGCTGCTTTTGCACGGCCTCTCGCAACTGGAACGCGTCACCAAAGCCGTGGAGGAGATCCGCAATGCGGTGCTGTCGGGTCTTGTCCATCTTCAGACTCGCCTCCAGGTACCCTGGAATTGGTGGGATCCCCGCGTTGGCGTCCAACGCACGCTGCTCGACGGCGTGGAAGAACCGGCGCACCACGGGGTTGAAGCACGTCCCCACGTCCTCGGCCTTGTCGTCCTTGACGCTCAGGCTCTCAACAAGCTTGTCGGCGAGTGCCTGCTGCGCCGCTGTCGGCGTGTGTTTCTTGGTCTTGAGTGACGCAAACTCGTACGTCCGCACGTCTTCCTCGTACGGAAGCTGCTGGCCCCACAGCGCATAGTACTTGTCCGCCGCAGTCGGCTGATGCGGGATCAAGGCCAGGATCTTAGGCGCCGCGTTCTTGCGCGCCACAAAGCGAGCGACTGCGACGCTGTCGGTGTCTACCATGCCATCAATCAATGCCGCCAACGCCTGCGCAGCGTTGGGCTTTCCTGGCTCGGCCACAAACACGTCCGTGCCGCTCATGCACTTGGACCAGTGCAGCTGCGTCTTGTCGACGAAGCCCAAGAGCTGGAGGCGTTTCTCCGTCTGGAATTTGAAGAATTCCACATCGGCCGACGAAAACGGCACGCGTTCCATGCCGTAGCGGTATGCCTTGACAAGTTGCTCGGGCGAAATCTCTTCGTCGGGGTGCTGCGGAGACGTGTAGCGACGGTCCATCTTCACTTTGCCGGCAACGTCCTTGTCATGTGAGACCTGCGATTCTTTGGCGAGTGTTGGCAGAGTCGCCGTCTTGGTCTTGAGGTAGCAGTACACGGGGATGCCGAACCCCGTCGTGCCGATTTCCAAGGGGCCACGGAACTTCGTCGTCTGGCCCACCGACTTTTTCATGCCGTGCGCCAGTAGCTGCATGCGCTTGCTCGCCGACGAGACATCGCCCTGCACTTCGCGCGCAATCGATACGAGCATTTTCTCATTCTCGCTTTTGATCTGCGCGTCCATCGAGGATGAGGACTCGTGCTCTGGCTCGGGCTTGACTAACTCATCACTGGTCGGCTTGCTGTCGAGCTGGTCGGTCGTGTGCTTGAAATCAATGCCCCTAGGCATTTGATTCGACCCGACATTAGTGTCAACCACAAATTATAATTGGGATTCGAAGCAGCACCAAAACGTACACGATCTGCAGCTTGACGTCCATGGCCTGTATCATGGAGACGACGGGCTCGACGTCGGACGCGTCGTTGATCTTTGATGCGGCGTCCGTGATCACCAGCAGCTTCTTCTCGTACTTCTTGCCGTCTGTCCGGCGGTGCATCAAATCCAGTGAGACAATGAGACCGTCCAGTAGATCGGCATGGATAGTATCGTCGCTCGCCGGCGCGAGCTCGCGCAGCTTCTCGCACACGCTCAGCGTTGGCGTGTCGATTGGCGACAATACGGTCACGTGCTCGTATCCATTCTCGTCGTCGTGCAATGCATTGTCGGTGCCTATGGAGGTATCATACGTTGGCAGATCAGTCGCTGGTGCTAGTATCAACCACCACATTTTGCTGGCGCTGTACCTTCAGTGCCGAAGAGCACGACGCCCACTTCGTCTTTGGGTTTGAAAAACAGCTATTCGCGAGGTCAATAGAAACCGTTGGTGATACCACACAAGTGAAGCCAATGCCAACCATACAAGTACCTTCTGCTGCATGATACTCTCGACTGCGGCGATCGCGGCGTCGAACCGCGTCGTGAGCTGGGGCTTTTTATCCATGGCGTCGCTCTTGAACTGGAGTTCGCTCGCGAGCGCCGCCCTCTCGCGCAGCGCCGTGCGCATTGTTGGACCAGCGTCTACCAGCACGACCGTCGCTTCCTGCGCCATCGAATCATACGAAAATCAGCGGCTGAATCCATCTACAAGCCGAGATCTGCGCTCCGATCTCCATGCCGTTACCTTGCTTCGAGATCCCATTTTCGTTTGTGTCTGTTGGTTTTGAAGGTTACTCGGGTACGCATAACCCTGTCATTACGGTGGTGGGTTGACCAACTGCAACGAATGTTGCATTAAGGTTGCACGACGCAAAAAGCGCTTTTTACAGGATTGACCAACCCAATTTCAGTACATTCAGTCGCCATTTATGCTTGCTTCTGCTTCTTGCGGCTCTTGTCTTGCTGCGCGAGCCGCTGGGCTTTTCGGGACGTGACCTTGTCATCAAAGCCCCTCTCAGTGAGCTTCATCTTGGCCACGCGGGTCGCCGTGGTCACGTCGTTCAGCATCTTGAGCACGTCTTTTTCGGGCGCCTGCTTCTCGTAGTCGTCCATCTTCTTGCCCGTCTTGGCCTCGATATTCTGGAGCAGCGCGATATCGTGCTGCGTAACAAGCGAGATGGACTGGCCGTGGCGACCGGCTCGTGCTGTACGGCCGACACGGTGGATATAGTCATCGGCATCGCGTGGCAAGTCGAAATTCACGACGAAGTCGACCTCAGGGATGTCGAGCCCGCGGCTCGCCACGTCGGTCGAGATGAGGACACGGCTCACGCCGCTTTTAAACTTGCCGAGCGCGGCAAGCCGGCGGTTCTGCGACATCATCGAGTGGAGCGTCACACACTGCGAGCCGAGCTCGAGTCCGATCTCGCCCACGAGCTCGCACATTTTGCAGGTCGCTACAAAGATCATCATCGAGGTTTGCGGCTTGGCAGCCGTCGGCTCGGGAAGGTCAAGCTCGCGGCCACGGCCCCTGCCTTTGTGGGGCTTGCTCTTTTTCTTCTTCTTGTCGTTCTCATCGTCTTCCTCGTCGGGTTGTGTGAGCGACGCGAGGAGGTACATGAGGTACGTCATCTTGACCTGTGCCGGGATAAAGAGGTAGTGCTGCTTGAGCGTCGCGACCGTCTTGATGGACGGCGTTGCGTCAAATCGGTAGGCGTTCTTCAGCGACATTTGCTCGAGCCGGTCTAGGTTCGCCGTCATGGTCGCCGAGAACAGCAGCGTCTGGCGCTTGGTCGGCAAGTGATCAAAAATGAATCCGAGGTCTTTCGCAAAGGATGTGTCGAGCAACCGGTCGGCTTCATCGAGCACGACAAACTTGACGAGCTGCAGATTCGGCGGATTCGGACGCAGCAAATGGTCGTGGAGTCTTCCCGGCGTAGCGATGATAACGTGGGGGCGCTCCTGGAGAGCGAGCGCCTGCTTGAGCATATCGACACCGCCGACCACGACCGCGCACCGCACGCCGACCGAACTGCCAAACACATTGAACTGGTCCGATATCTGGAACGCGAGTTCGCGCGTCGGCGTGAGCACGACAGCAAACGGTCCGTATGGGTCCTTGCTGAGCACGTGGAGAATCGGCAGTGCAAACGCCGCGGTCTTGCCGCTACCAGTCTGCGCGACACCGAGCACGTCGCGACCCTGGAGAATCGGAGGGATACAGTTGGCCTGCACAGGCGTCGGGTGGCGGATGCCCACGAGCTCGCTTTTCTTGACGATCCACGGGTCCAGCCCGAGGTTGAGGAACGAGATCAGCGGCGACGGCGCGAGCGTGCCGTCCACGATGACCTTGTCCTCGAGGACGCCATCATCGGCATCGTCGTTCTCGTCGTCGTCAGAGTCTGTGAGGGGAGACTTGGCGCTACTACGCTTGGTTAGGACTGGTAGCGGATGCGACGTAGATGGCACGGGCGACGGCGCTGCTGTCTGCTTGCTCTCAGCGCGGCGGCGCTTGCCGAAGAGCACGCTCATGGTCTCTTCGGGTCAAATGGGATGTGCCGTCAGGTTTGGTCTCACCAGAGTGTTTGATTGGCCAGGAAGGCTTTATCTGTCATATGTAATATACTGCACCATGAAATGCAATATCCAAAAGACAGGAAGATATTCTGCATTGGCTACCAAGGGTACATCGGTACTGACGTGTATTGCCTCATCAGAATGGCCTCGAGAAGCGGCTCCGGCGACGAGGACATCGGGAAATCAAATCCGCTCAACCTTGGCCAACAATTCGTGGTTCATCGCCAGCACAACTCCGTTCATGTGGGTACCGTCGTTCTCTGAGTCAAGCTCAAACTTGTAGCGGTGGAGCAAGTTGGCCGTCAGCACACGCAGGTTGAGCATCGCGAGCTTGATCCCGAGGCACGTGCGTGGACCGGCACCGAAGGTGGTAAACTTGAACGCTGGGAAGGAGAGCAGCTCGCCTGTCTTCGTATCGATCCATCGCTCGGGCTTGAACTCGGCCGCATCTGGCCCCCAAATACTTGCGTTACGCGCCATAGCGTAGGAAGGCATACCCACGATTTGGCCTTTCTTGATGAAAATGTCGCCGTCGATGACCGTGTCCTGGGTGGCATAGCGCGATAGGAATGGAGCCGCAGGATGAAGACGCAGGGTCTCCTTGATGACTGCATCCAGGTACACGAGCTCCTTGACGTGGTCGGCCGTAATGTATCCATCGGGACCGACACCAAGGGGTGGCAGCTTGACCGCGAATTCGTCCCGGATCTTGGCTTCGACTTCGGGATGCTTGCTCAGTCGATAAAACAACCACTGCGTCGTCACCGCCGAAGTATCCCGAGCTCCGATCATAAAGTTCAACACGAAATCCACCAGGTCCCGAGGGCGCAGACCAACCGTGTCCTCGTTGCTGTGCTGAATGAACAGTTCAACCGCTGTGCTGATCTTCTCGTCGCCGGCGGCTTCATCTTTCTTCTTCGACAATGACTGATTAACGAGACGGGTCAGGTAGGCGTGGACTTCTGCCATCAACTCCCTGATCTTCTTCTCATTTCCAGTGTTGAGCCATCGCTGCAGCTTCCACATCCACTGAGGCACAAGACGGCGTTTCATGATATGGATGGAAACTTCGTCAATGGCCTTGAAAGCGCTCGGCTCCGACTTGCCAATGATGGGCGCGTCGATGCCCACACCAACCTCCAGAAATGTCTGCAAAGTGAACTGATGGAAGAGCTCCGTGAGGTTCGCGAGGCGACCAGTGCCACTTTTGGCATCGAGCACCTCGTGGACTTGTGCGATGTTGCGCTGCATCGTCTGCATCATGCACAAGCGAAGCGTGCGCGCCGAAAAGAATTTGGCCGCGGTCTTGCGCTGGTGGAACCAGTGCTCACCGGCAGAGTTAATGATCCCGTCGCCCATGAGATCGTGCAGAATGGCTCGATGCGACTCCGACTTGATGAAAATGTCGGGCTTGTTGACCATCACATCCTCGACGGCAGTCGTGGTACAGACCGTAATCGTCGTTGGCGTTCCTGGGACTCGAAGCTGCCACGGCTCGTGGTGGAAGCGCTGACACATTTCCGCGATCCAGTCGTGGCGCCCACGCACGTGCTTGAGGCTCTCGAGCATGTCACCATAGATCGGAATCTTGGTGCCTAGGAAATGGATCTTGCGCGGCTTCACGTGCGACTTGTTCTTGGACGAGCGTGTGCTCTGCGCCAACAGCGCGGCGGCGACCACGGTGGCACTGAGCGCGAGCGCCCAAGGGGGGAGCTTGTTGATGGCGACGACCACGGGATCCAAGACGCGCATGTCGAGTCACAGAGTTCCTTGATGCCGATGGAGAGCAAATTGGCGAATGGCTCGCGGAAGCTCTCTGGAAGACCCTTGTGTCCAGAGGAAGGTGAGAAGAAGGATGATGCAGGAGTCAGTTCCTCTCATAAACCAATGAGACAACTTACGCAGATGCGGCGCCCCAAAAGATCTTTCGAAGAAGAGACAGGACACTGTAGCTCGCCAGGCTCAGATCTGTTTTGAGCGACTTCCTACAGTTTGTACCGCCTCTGATCATCATCTGATGTATTTATTGTTAAAGGTTATATGCTTTTGAATACAAATTAACATTCAACTGAATATAAAAACGATAAATGCATGCATACTATTTGAGAGGTAACCTGAAGTGCCCCGGTGCTTAGAGACGCTACAGACTGTATCTTCCGAGCTTCCCGTAAACACCGTAAGCGCACGCACTGATGTTTTCGTCAGCGCAGGTGAATACACATTCCGTGACCGTCCTGGTCAACCGGCGCACGCGCTGGCGAAAACGTCAAACTTGGGTTTTGATCGGAAGCGATTTGTTCATGAAGAAGCTGATTTAGAAGCACACGCGTGTCATGGCGCACACCGAAATGCTTCAAGCGGATTGCGAAAACATCAGGATTTGTAGTGGAGAGTGATCTTCGGCGAATCGCATCCCACGGCGAAACGACACAATCGACAATGATGGGAGCTTGTTGATAGGGACGACCACAAGATCTTCACCTCCTGCCTGAACCCGGATGCGTTGTCCAATGCCCCTGAGGCGACCTCGAGTGAAGGCCGCAACTTCCACGTATTCTGGCGGTGTGCGGCTGCGTAATCCATCTGGGCGTGCCTGCGCAACGTTTGGGCGGCTCTCGGTCTCTGGAATGGCCCCACCGCCGAGACGACAAAGCATTCCAAACTGCGGTTTTGGGCCTTGGCCTGCCGTGCACGCCGAACGAAATCTAGACGCTTGTCTCGCCGCTGACGTAGGGCGTACAATTTTGCCTGCGACATCAAAACATATCAAAATGAAACACTTGTCTCGCCGGGTCATACCGCGGCCGAGGCTGTCTTGGCCGTCCAGGAAGCTCTAGCTGTCATCTGGGTGCTGTAAGTCCTCTCGGCCTTCCGAACGATATGGTAATGGCGCTATTCACACCGCTCCAGCGACAGTAGCCCGACAATGTCAAAGGCGTCGCTCGCGCCGTTTACGCAGCCATGATGCATCGTGTCCGGCGTGACGTCGACCCACGGACGGTGTGTCGCAGGCGCTGCTCCAGCCGCCGTCTCCTCTTCGTCCACAGCAGGAAATTTAAGCGCCAACTAGAAGCCACATCAGGCTAGCTGACAGCTAGAGCAACTTGAGCGTATTGCGAGTGTGCTACGCAAGCCACCGTTCCGTCAAGTGCTGGTCATCGCCGACGAGATCTACGAGCAGCTTGTGTGCCAGGACGAGGGAGTGGCCAAGCGTGGTGCACCAGTGTTTTGCTTCGCTGCCGGGAATATATGAGTACACGCTATTGACCAACAGGTTCTCCAATGCTCCTCAGAATAATAATAGAAAATAATACGCTGTGGAGTCCAACTTCAACAACAACGATACTTCAAGTATACGGTAGACTACCGTACCACAAAAGTTATCAAAGGATGAATTTTACTGAAGCAAGAAGTAGTATAGGGAACCGAGACTCCAACCAGGGCTTTAGAAGCGTCAAACGCGCTCGACCTTGGCCATGAGAGCGTGCTTCATCGCCAGCGTAACCGCATTGATGTGGCTGCCATCGTTCGCCGGGTCGACCTCAAACTTGTAGCGGTGGAGCAAGTTGGACGTCAGCACACGCAAGTTGAGCATCCCGAGCTTCATGCCGAGGCACATGCGGGGGCCGGCCCCGAAGGCGAAGAACTTGGACGGTGGGAAGGAGAGCAGCTCGCCTGTCTTCGTATCGATCCATCGCTCGGGCTTGAACTCTGCCGCATCAGGTCCCCAGACACGAGGGTTTCGCGCCATCGAGTAGGACGACAAACCCACGTAATTTCCCTTCTTGATGAGAAAGTCACCGCCAATAACTGTGTCCTGGCTGACATAGCGCGAGATGTATGGTGCCGCAGGATGAAGACGCAGGGTCTCCTTGATCACTGCCTCCAGATACACGAGCTCCTTGACATGTTCATCCGTAATGAAATCATCGGGACCGACGCCAAGCGGTGGCAGCTTGGTCGCGAGTTCCTCACGGATCTTGGTCTCGATTTCGGGGTGCTTGCTCAGTCGGTAGAATAGCCACATGGTCGTCATGGCAGAAGTATCGCGAGCAGCAACCATAAAGTTCATCACGAAATCCAGCAAGTCCCGAGGACGCAGACCAGTCGTGTCCTCACTACTGTGCTCAACGAACAGTTCGACGGCTGTCTGGATCTTCTCGTCCTGCTCGTGGGCGCTTGCCACGCTGTTCGTCTTTGCCAGAGACTGCTCGATCAGACGGGTCACATACCCGTGCACACCTGACATCGCGTCCTTGATCTTCTTCTCATTTCCGACGTTGAGCCATCGCTGGAGCTTCCACACCCAGTTCGGGATCAGTCGGCGTCGCATGATGAGGGCGGTCGCTTCGTCAATGGCGTTGAATGCGCTCGGCTCCCTCTTGCCAATGATGGGCGCGTCGATCCCCACACCAATCTCCAAGAACGTCTGCAGCGTGAACTGATGGAAAAGCTCGGTGAGGTTAGCGAAGCGACCAGTGCCGCATTCGGCGTCGAGCACTTCATGGACCTGCGCGATGTTGCGCCGCATTGTCTGCATCATGGTCAAACGCAACGTCCGCGCCGAAAAGAACTTGGCCGCGGTCTTGCGCTGGTGGTACCAACGCTCGCCGGCGGAGTTTACGATCCCGTCGCCGAGGACTTCACGCAGAAGGGCGAGATGCACCTCTGCCTTGACGAACACGTCAGGATGAGTGACCATCACAGCTTCGATGGAAGCTGGATCGGAGAGCATGACGATGGACGCCGATCCTGGCACGCGGATTTGCCACGGCTCGTTTTTGAAACGCAGACTCGTTTCCGCGAACCAGTCATGGCGCCTATTCGCTTGCTTGAGGCTCTCGAGCATGTCGCCAATGATCGGAATCTTGGTGTCAAGGGTATGGACCTCGCGTGTCTTGCTCTTGGATGAGCGTGCGCGCCGCGCCAAAAGCGCGGCGGCGACCACGACGGCACCGAGCGTGAACGCCCAAGGCGGGAGCTTGTTGATGGCGACGATAACGGGATCCAAGACGAGCATGACGAGTCGCAGGGGTTCTTGTCCGAAGAGACCAGTTGCCGATGGAGGGCGAATTGGCGAATGGCTCACGACAGCTCTGCGCCGTCAGTACCGTCGGAACCCTCGGCGGGCCAACAACGAAGTGAGAATAATCAAGCATTGGGTGTGAATACTGTACACTGTTCAGCATCGACGTGGAAGTGACGCGGCCCCATCTTGAGGCACGGAAGAGACGGTTCCCACACTGTTGTTGCTGCTGGATCATAAGTTGATCAGCGCCAAGTTGGAATGTGATATCCCTGTCGTGAGAAGATCGAGCAGAGGGCGCAGTGCGCATGATCTCGACGCATACATGTCAGGTGTCAGACTGGGCGACCATTAACTCACGGCCTCGAAGGTCAGCTGACGGTCCGTGTTGGAAGCGTGGGCTCGATACTGAAGCTCTTGAGTTTGTCGCCAGAGATCGGGATCTTTGTGCCGAGGGAATGGATCCCGTGGCGACACGACGCCACGCCGATGGGACCTTCTTGGCTCCTGGCAACAGGATTAAAATGGACGTGGCTCCGTCGGCTGTTCGATGTCGTCAGCCTGGATCATGCGATTAGTCCTGGATCCGTGCATCAAGAGATTACTGTGTGGCCAGGAGATCAGCTGATTGTGTCATCCGGACACTCAATCCACGCTTTTGATTGGCCCAGAGCCCTGGAGGAAGTTACCGCACCTGAAGAGCAACTTTAAAGCAACATTGAGTTAGAGGAGACACCACAGGACCCAAAGATAGATGTTGTACCTACCTAAAGTAGTAGAGCCCAGATTTCTGGCTCAACTCGGGAGACACACACGAAAGAAGGCACTGGACCAAGCGAACAGAGAGACGCGAATGAAGGCACCGTTTACAGGGGTCGCAACCCAGCTTCCTTCGGAGTAAATCCAGAACACTGTGGAAAAGTGACTCCAACCGCGACATTAGAAGTATCAGACCGCTCGATCTTGGCTTTCCAGAGCTAAAATTTCGGTGTTTTTTTTTGCCTCTCAAGTCCGATTGAGACTGGGCAAAGGGGGGGGGGGGGGGG
>JAADXL010000654.1:0-20098 GCA_023337755.1 Pythium aristosporum | reverse complement strand
GAGAGGGTCATGCGCTTCTTCGAGCTGGAAGTGAAAGACATCAACGAGGTTCCGCCCGAGTATCACATTTGCCGTGAAACGGCCTACAATCTCTCGCTGATCTACCGACAAAGGTACGTACGTTAACAGTGCGCGAACTGCTTTTATGCTGTTGCTAACTTAAATGGCGACTGTAGTGGAGCCCACGATCTTGCTCGCTTCTTGCTGGCCAAGTACTTGACGCTGGAATAACCCGTCGCTCATCATCGTATACCTTTACACCGGTGTGGATCTCGATTGCCCCTTTCCAGGGTCTTCGAATGGACGTGCCACCTCGGGATGTGGGAACCAGTCTAACGCTTGGTGTACTCAGTTATGGCGATCGACAGTAGACTCGGATATGTGCGAGGCGGACGCGAAAGCCCATCGCTGTGTCTGAAGTCTGCTAAACGTATTAGACTGCCGGGTTGACACGTCGGGAGGTACGCGATCTTTGACAGCACTGTCGAGCGTCTGCTGGTCTGCGATCCTAAAATCTATCTGTAATTTACGACGATACAAGATCGTGCACTTCCTTAGGGTACTGTTGTAATCTGGACTGGGTCTTGTTTTGGTTGACGAGATTCAACAAAGTGGCGGTTTCTGCGTATGTCCTGAAGAAGGCTCCCAATAGCGCACTATTTAAGAAATAGTCGGCTATAATGGAGCCAGTCGTCCGTGATCCGTCCGCCACTTAGCATCTCCACTCTGCCAGAGTACGAGCTACATGGCGCAGAGGTTTGTACCGCTAGGGCAAGGGTCGACTGCGACGACAAGCAGCGCACAAGTTGCCATCGAGGGCAGCACCGGCGTGTGTCGGGTCGGCTATGCATTTGCATGGGCAAGTCTCTATGGACTTCACGCGATCTGCGCCGCGTACCTTCTCATTGCCGGCTGCATCTACGCCATGCTGCACACTACCTATCTGTATCGAGCGTTGGCACTGTACCAGCTTGCGCTGGACGAAGCCTACTACCCAGCAATTGCAGCCGTCCACTTTGCACTCGCGAGCATTCACACCTACATACTAGCCAAGCCTCTGGCAGCCGCGGTGGTCACTTCGTTCCTGCCATCTAGAGCTACCGAGTCGTTGAAGGTTACCTCCTCTGTCGTGAAGCGTGGTGGTCTCTGTGGCAAGCTAGCGAGTCTCGCCCGTTGCATCTACGGTCTCTTCGGCGTGGAAAGCAACTACTTTGAGCTCACTTTCTTCGCTCGGGAAGTCGTTGCGACTGTGCTGCAGACGTATCAAGCGTACACGATGAGCCGGCTGCTGCCGCGCGAGAAGCTTAACGGCTTTTACACAGTCACGTTGGTCATCAACTGCTGGACGGCGCCGCTGCTGCAGCGCATTTCCCGCGGTAACAAGCTGCTCGAGCGGTTGCTCATCGTACTGAGTCATATTTTACTCGACTTTGTCTCGTCTATTGGCGTCCCCGTGGCCGTCGCGATTGGGTACCTTCGGCAGTACGATCCTGCGTCCACCGATTTTGAGCCGCAGACGTTGTACTACAACGACGTCTGGCTCATAAACTATCTGAACGAGATCCCGCTCCTGATATTAAGATCATGGCTCGACGCCGCGAGCCGACTCGTATTTTCGCTCGGGCTGCTCTTGTCCATGGACGACGTTCGCATTCTGATCACAAGGCGAAATGAGGCAACCGCAGCTGCCTTCCTGGCACGCAAGACCTCTCCCGCAACGTCATTGCCCGCGAACAAGCTGAAGGCACTGGGGCGGCAGGCGCGTATCTTAAAATGGGTCCATCGGCTCATGGTCGCGTGGGGCCTCGGCATCGCAGCCATCTACTTGGAAGCCACAATCCGCGCACCACCGCCAAACTGTTCGCTCGCATTGCGTCCCTGGCTCGTGTCCAAACCAGCGTGTGCTGTCGTGACCATCGACTGTCAAACGCAACCAGCATTATCTGGCGACGCTGCCGACTTTGAGGCCGTGTACAGTCAGCTGGATGCGGGCTCCGTTCAATATGTGATCTTCCGCCACTGCCCGAATGTCGAGTTCACACCTCGAATTCGAACGCTCCGCAACCTTGTCGGTATGAAAACCCACGCTTCGACCATCGCGACCTGGAATCTCACCGCCGCACTCACTGCGACGGCACACCCACACGTGCGGTTTGCGTTCATGACGCGGACTCAGTTCCCTAATGCGACGCTGCCACTCGGCCTTTGCCACGAGCAGTTCCCACCGACACTGCTGGACATTGAAATCGCGGTCAGCAACATCCAATGGATCCCGCCCACACTGCCATGGCCACCGAACATGGCGATCGGTGTCGAATTCTCGCAGCTCGTCGAGTTCCCCCTCGCATTTCCTCTGCTCCAGCCAGTTGGGCTCTCGCTCGCATTCAATCGCATAGCAACGATTCCAGTGGAAGCGGTCATGATGTCGGGTCACACCGAAGTCTTCTTTCGCGGAAATCCAATTAAGGAGCTGCCCGAGCTCGATATCCCTATGACCGACCGTCACCATGGCCCCCTCTCCATGCTCTCGCTCGAATACACGAACGTATCGTCACTCCCCGCGTGGGTCACGGAGCAGTTTCTTGACCAGGTCCAAATCTACGCGGCACAGACCCCCGTTTGTGTGGTGTTACAGAATACGAGCTCGCCAGTGCGGGAAACGTGGCTTCGCGAGCGGCCCTGGCTCGCAAAGGTGGAGGCAAGGTGCGCCGATGACAGTGGATTGATAGGACTGTACCCTCTGCAGGTCGACTCGGAATAGGGCAATGACAAGACACACTTTCGAAGAGTCGAGATCCACCAGCCTACGAGCGAATTCACCACGCCGTGAGCAACGATACTCAAAAGAATATCGATATTTGTACGGGCGGGTGCAAAAGTTGCTTGAGCCACTGTAAATTTATATTCACAGCGTCTGCCGACAACTACGGTATCCACAACAACGTCACCGTAGACGAATACACTGTATACTCAAACAAGAAGCCAATAGTGTCCTCCATGATGGAACGACGAGAAGATTGCCGTCCGCTGTTGTCGTTGGTGGATTACACTGGACGACTTTTTTTTTTTTAAGTCATCCACCAGGGCGTGATGGATGACAGTGGACGACTTCTTGGGAACTCGTACTTAGCGCCCATGATTCATTGAGGACAACGGCGTCCACTCACTCCATTCTGGCCGACAAATCGCTCCCACCGAGAAACCCGGGAGGTACAGCATTCCGGCTCTACGCTTCGGATCATATTGGCACCAAGTCATCGCCCATGGGATAAGTGAAATGAAATGGAACCTTTAACTATTTCATGGAGCCGGCCAATCGCAGAGAAGATCGGCACCGTATCACCATCCAAATCCGTATTTCAACCAATCAAACACCTTCGTTTTCGTCTCAGTGGTGATTTTACACTGCGCCCGCCTGTGAATGGCTAGCTGCTTGGCAGCGAAAAGGCAATTTTCCGCCAGACTTCATTCTGGTTCTTGGGCTGCACCACGCACAACACGGGATTCCGAGAAGCTCCATTCGCAAAGATGCTGTCACGGGTGCAACGGTAGGTTGCCTTTCTTATTTGCAGCCTTGAACACACAGCGAGGAGCTCACCCGGTCCGTATCATAGGCGGCTTGCACCGCGCGTAACGACGGCGGCGCGGCGCACGTTTGTGGTCGGCACGGACGCCGGACTGAAGCGCAACAAGTACCACTCCGTGCTCGAAGGCGAGTTCCCGCTTGTGTGCGGCGGCTCGCTGCCCGAGGTCCACATCGAATGGGAGCAGTGGGTGCGTCCAATGGAGCTGTGTGCGGAGTCTGCTTGTGGGCTGAGACTGACGTAACGAGTTGCTTTCGTGTGCAACTCTTAGGGAGACAGCACATTGCCCCCCGAGCGCACAATTCTCGTGCTGCCGTCGTTCTCACACTCGAGCCACGCAGCATCGAACCGCGATGACCCTCGCCCGGGCTGGTGGGAGAACATGATTGGCCCCGGCAAGGCCATCAACACGTCGTATTTCCGTGTGATCTGCCCGTCCGTGTTGGGCAGCCCGTTCGGCGCAACGTCGCCACTCACTACAGATCCCCGTACAGGTGAGAGGGTTTAATTGGCGGAGTACTTCGGAAAGGCTGGAAGCTGAGCGAAGGCGATTTGAATGTGAGCACAGGCGAGCAATACCGGGCCTCCTTCCCACAGATCACGCCTGCAGATATGGTGCGTTGTTGGCGCGATGATGGTAATCTCCCCTTGATTGCCGTGTTTCTCACAGTTGAGTTTGCTATGCACACAGGCTGCTTGCCACGCCAAACTGTTGGACGACGCAGGCATCCGTAATGTGCACACGGTGATTGGCGGCAGCATGGGCGGCATGCAGGCGCTCGAGTTTGCGGCCCAGTTCCCGGACCGTTTGGACCGTTTGATCGCGATCGCGTGTACGGCGCAGACGACACCGGGCACGGTCGCACTCCGTCGTGTGCAGCGCCAGGCAATTCTGACCGATCCAGCGTACCAGGACGGCAACTACGCTCGTGGGACGATTCTAAATGGCATGAAAGTCGCGCGCGAACTTGGTATGATGTGCTACCGGTCGCGGGAGGAATTTGACGCGCGGTTTGATTGGAACCCTGTCGGCGTCGAACATTTCAAGTCGTCGACCTTTGAGGTGGAGGCGTACATGGAGTACCAGGCCAACAAATTCGCGCGCTCCTACGACCCGAACTGCTACCTTCTGCTGTCCAAGGCGATGGATCTCACAAACGTCGGTCGCGGGTACACGAACTTGGCCGAGGGCGTGGGCCGCATCACTGCCGATTCCATGATCATTGGCGTGAAGCAGGATCTGCTCGTTCCCATTCAAGAGCAACGCTCAATTGTACGTCCGCACTGCCATCTTCACATGCATGGGGAATCGTTCTTCTGACTGTGCGTTTGCTTGACAAACAGGCTAACATCCTTCAATCGTACGGGACACAGTCGGAGCTCGTCGAGGTCGACTCAAAGTTTGGCCACGACGCGATGTTCCACTCGCAGATGCAGCTCGACATCTTCGCGCCGCTCGTGCGCGAATACATTGAGCGCGATCTCACCACGCTCGTGCTCGAGCAACACCGCTACAGCACGCTTTAACTGTCTATCCCATCCCGTCCCCACCATAGTGTAGCCATCTATCTTGCACTTGCCCACGTTATTAACCAAAAAGATTACGTAACTGAAATCCAGCGACATAGAAACTCGTCTCAGGTATCGTTTCTATCTAGCATTATCCTAATTAGAAGACCGCGCTGTAATCAGCTTTTCCAAGGTACTCCACTGTCAAACCTGTGTATTGACGACTTTGAAGAAAAAAGGGAGAAAAGATAAGTCCGCACTGGGCGGAAAGAAAAAAGGGCAACTCGTCAAGGGAAACTTCGACGCGCTCGACGCGCGCAGTACATGGCCCCGGCCGCCTTCGCTCGCTACGCGCTCCTCAGTTGACAAGCGCATTCACCGCCTCATCTCCCCACGCGATCGCGCCGTCATTTCGAGCTCTCTTGCGTCCAGTACGCCCCGCGCAAGATAGCCGTTTCGCGCACGGAACCATGGGGAACGTCATGAATATGGGCTACAGCACGCCCACCGATGCGTCGGAGACACCCGTACAGGATGACTACGTGCAGCGATTGTCGGCACCTGACCTCAAGCGGTACACGGACGGATTCCGACGCGTATGTCGCGTCGATTCCGATCACAACGGAGGCGGCATGGGCGGAGGCCAACTGCCACCTTTGGCGCCGGCGCCATCGTTTCCACCCAAAGGGTCGCGACGCGGCAACGGCAACGGCAGCGTGAATCCTGTGAGCGGAAATGGTATCGCTGCGAGTTCGATGGGCGGTCCAGGACTGACCAAGAAGCTTTTCCGCAGCAAGCTACTCAGCGCATTCCCGCTCATCCCGCACTCGCTCTCCGATCGTCTATTTGAGGTGCTCGATACAGACCAGCGCAGCGAGTTGAGTGTCGAGACCGTGCTACGCGGCATCGCATTGCTGAAGCACGGCACGCGCGACGAGCATCTGCAGCTGCTTTTCACGATCTACGACCTCGACAATACGGGTCTCGTGGCGCGCGATATGCTGGACCGCTTCATGGATGTGATTTACGGCCGAAAAAAAGCTCGCAATGCTGTCACTGTAGGACTCTTGAACCGCGTCTTTAACGGCCGCGCGACGCTCACGCTGAACGAGTTCAAACAGATTGCTGAAGAGAAAGATGCCGAAGGCCATGCAGTGCTGCTTGAATGGCTGTACGCCTTATCGGATCGCATTGGTCGTGTCGACGACGAGCAGATCGTCGAGCTCGAGAAGAAGTATAATCCCGTTGTCATTCGTCACCGCATTGCCGAGACCACATTGTTCTCACCCAGTGAAGTGTCCTCGCTCGAGAAACAGTTCCACAAACTCTTTGACACGAAAGGAGGTGCGAGCAACCGAATCCCGTGCGAGCAGTTCATCGACTTGCTGACCCAGCACGAGTTTCCGCGCCATATTCTTGAGAAGGCATGTGAAGCCAAGCGCATGACGGTGCCAGGGATGGTGCTGTTCGATGAATTCTGCCAAATTCTGTCGAACTGTTGTCGTGGGATGGCCGAGCCCAGATGTCATCGATTGTTTGAGCTGTATGCAAGCGAGGTGGATGACGGAGAAACCCGTGAACGAAGTATCTCGCGAAAAGAAGTGGAAGAGCTACTTGCTTTGACTCCTGCTGACGCCATGAATGGACATGGTAAGCTCAACGGACACAGCAAGTACGACAAGCATGCGGTACGTGGATATATTCTTGATGTACCCTTGTGAAGGCTGACATGTCCTTTTTCTCACAGGATGGGGACTTGCTGCCACTTGACTGTGGTGCTTCGTGGAGCAAAGCAGAGTTCGTAGAGTGGGCAACGTCGTCATCTGTAGTGCAAGACATGCTTCATCGAATGGCATTTGCAGCGTGTATACTATTCGGCATCAAACCCGACTCGGCGTATCTGGAAAAGCGGATCGTGGAGTGGCACTGGAGAGAAGCTGTACGCGACATTTTTGTCGGTCAGACGTGGAATTTTATCGCGTCAAAGTGGTGGCTGCAGTGGTGCAAGTTTGTCGGAATGGATGAAACCAACGGCACCCAGCGAGCAACAGCGCTGGTAATACCGCAACTTCCCCGAGAAGCAGTTTGGAATGAAGATGGCACCAGCGACGACGAAATGCTCAACCAAGTCGTCCACGCCAGCCGACCAGGTACAATTGCGAACTGGTCACTGCTGAAGCGAAGCGGTAGTCGACGGCTCAAGGACAAACTTCTGATCGGGCGAGATTTTCACGTGAGTAATCCATCGTGCGCGATTGTGTTGTGACTGAATATTCTTACTAACGATGATATTCCCCCCTCATGTTATCGCAGCTAGTGCCTTCAACAGTGTATGCTGTGCTCTCACAATGGTACAGCGGTGGACCAGAGCTGACACGAGCCGTCATCGAGCTGCCAAACAGCGTAAAGCAAGTCGAGTTGTTCCCTCTCATTCTGCGTGTAGCGCGAGTTGATTCATCAAGCGGTGGCGCGATCTTATCTGGCGAAGAAGTCACGTTGAGTGAGTTGAGCACCGTGGATGCGTTGCTGCAAGCCACTTGTAAGGCGCTCCTGTTGTCGAAGTTTGTTGACAAGACTCGTCTGTGGTTCTTCGATGAGAACCACCCCGACCACAAGTATCGATTGCGAAGCAGTCGACCGAAAGATCTATCGCGCTTGAATCAATCGAGTGTCTTCTTGGTCGAAATTCAGGATGAAGACGGTTCGTGGCCTCTCTCGCTGTCGGTTGACAGTGACGGCCAAGCGCTTGAAGACGATGACGACGGGGACTCGATCGACTCAATACGAACATCTCCTAGACGTCTTGGAGACGTGAATCAACAACCGCAGCTGATTCGGAGGACGTCAGATATCTGCTCCCGGGGGAATCTTGAATCGTTGACCGCATTGGCGAGCAGCAAGAACTCATCTACCTCCAAAGATGGAGCTGTGAAACCTTCCACTGTTGTCGAAGACGAAGGCTTGGCGACCGCTCGGACTCTGAAGCGTCGTTTCTCCCGCAATGCGTTCACTGGCACTGGCCTCGTAGGCCTCGACAACCTCGGCAATACGTGCTACATGAGCAGCGCTTTGCAGTGTATGAGCCATACACGACTGCTTGTCGACTTTTTCAAGAACGAAGAGTACCTCCATGACATCAACCTGCACAATCGAGACGGCGCAAATGGAAAGCTCGCAGTTGCTTTTGGAGAGCTACTTCGTGTGCTATGGACGTCCGAGAAGAAACGGTTCGCTCCGAACGAGTTCAAGCGGGTGCTGTCAAGATTCAACCCTCAGTTCAGTGGTTCCGATCAGCACGATGCACAGGAACTACTCGCCTGCTTGCTCAGCGGGTTGAGTGAAGATCTGAACCGAGTCGTGAAGAAGCCGTATATTGAGCAACCGGACAGCGACGGCAGATGCGACACGGTTGTCGCAAACGAGTGGTGGCAGAATCATGCGAAACGCGAGTTCTCTGTCATTGTCGCTCTCTTCACAGGGCAGTACAAGAGCCTCCTCGAGTGTTCCGTGTGCCACTACGAATCAGCGCGCTTTGAGCCGTTCACGTTCTTGCAGCTATCTCTACCAGAGAGCAGCTATCGTTCGATCGTTGCGACAGTGATATTCAATAATGGGAGGGTTCCCATGAAGTACTCAGTTCGTGTCCGGAACGATGGGTGCGTCCGAGACGTGGAAGACGAGGTCATTGATCTCATCCGGCGAATGGACAAGCGCGATGGAGTCCCACCTCGCAGCGACATCCACGTAATCATTGCCCGTATCTCCGCGCTGCATACGGTGGATGCAATCCTTGAGCCAAAAACACCGTTGATTCGCATTCACGAGCGGGATCAACTGACGGCGTACGAGTTGGATGACTTACCGCAAGCAAATGCCTTCAAGATGGCTTTGACCTCGTTTGCATATGAGCAGAAGAGTCCCATGACAAAGCTGTTGGAGGCATCTTCGCTAACGGAAGAAAGCGAGCAGAGCGAGTCTGTCGTCACCGACGCTGACTCACCAACAGCGACCAGTCGTGCCAGCAGCCCCGCAGGCAGCGATCCACAGGCTATCGAAGCTGAAGAGGAGAATGACCCTCAGCCCGTCGAAGAGGTGCAAGAGATTGACCATGGGCCATTCAAGATTGGTTCTTCAGTCTATGTTCGTGCCGACAAGACCCGTGATTTTCTGGCTGCTAGAGTGATTGGTGGAAGCACGAAGAACGGCCCGACCGTCGATGTCGCGTATCCGTCCGGAGTCCGACGTTATCATATTCCGCTGTCGAAAGTTCTTGAGCGTCGTCGCGAAGAAGCATTCGTGTTCCTCGTCCACCGGCGCGTGGAGCGATCGATGAACTCGTTTGCCGAAGCCCACATCACTCGCCTCTTTGGTGCGCCATTGTCACTGCGGGTATCACTTCGCACGACCTCCAACTTCGATCTATACATGCTCGTCTGGAACCGACTTCACCGAATCTTCAACTGGCAAACGCCACCAACCGCCGAGACAATGGATTCCTTGCTTCGGGAGAAGCTGACCAGAGAGGATGAAGACCAGCAGAGACGATTGCGGCGGACAAGTCTCTCCACCGTGGCTCTTGGTCGGCATTTGGCGTGGACAAATTTTGGTTTCAGCCTCAGGATGGTGACTTCCCACGGAATTGGGTGTTCGAGGTGCGAGTGGATGGAAGGATGTCTGGGTTGTTTGATCCTCCCGGCGCCGTCGATGCAGATCGAGTTATCGGCGGAAGAAACCATTGCCATCGACTGGGATATTCGAACCCTGAAGGAAGAGTACGACCCTATTCAAGCCAGTAAGATGGACACGCACGAATCAGTCCAAGTGAATCATCGACTCGACAACATGCCGCTGAATATCCATCGATGTCTCGAGATTTTTACCGCGAAGGAGAACATCAGCGAAGCGTATTGTGGTCGTTGCAAGACCCATCGCCCCGCGACTAAGACTATGGATCTGTGGCGGTTGCCGCCAGTCTTAGTCATTCAGTTGAAGCGCTTTTGCTTTACGCAGACGTCGCGCCGCAAGCTCCATCATCTCGTGGATTTCCCACTCACCGGGCTGCGGCTGGAGGACTTTGTTGCGAAAAAGCGAGATCCGAGACGATTCCATGAGTCAGGACTCGCATACTGGCGATTCCTGGGCGGCAAACTGAAGGATTGTCAAGGGGATAGTGATGAAGCACAGAGTCAGGTGTCCCAGTCAGAAGGAGCAGCCGGCAATGTGAGTTCGCCAATAGGGACGCTCATGGACGCACCAGCAACTGCTGCCGAGCGTGCCGACGACACGTTCCTGTATGATCTGTACGGCGTTGTCAACCACGTCGGTGCGCTTGGTGCCGGCCATTATTTCGCCTACGTACTGAGCGAGGACGACAACAAGTGGAAGTGCTTCAACGACCATCAATGCAAGGAGATCGACGCGAAGGAGGTCGTCTCGTCGTCGGCATACATTCTCTTTTACCGGCGTCGGGACATGAAGGATGTCCCCATCGAAACGCTGTTTCCTCCGATTCGTCGTAAAACAAAGGCGAATGCCGACGATGGCGACACGTCGGCCGACGAGGACCAAGCCAAGGTCGAGGAGCTCATCGAGCAAACCAAGGCCGCGACCCATGGCAGTAATTGCGTCATCAGCTAAATGCCATTTGGAGACAACACAACAATCACGTTCCACGAAAAAAACTCACGATTTTCTTGTCCTTGACGGAATGCTGGCGGTACTGTAAGTTCTTGTCTACGTGCGCTTGAGATTTTGGAGTTCTTGCTCGGCCAGCGACTTGACACTCGGCTCGCCACCTTTGTCTTTCTATCACCCACAAAGCCCCAGCATTCACCGTCAGAGAGATTCACAAGCAGAAAGCAGCATACGATCGTTCCAGTACCTTTTTCACGTCCAGCCCGCGACCAGATTTCGATTTCTCCGGACGACTCAGCAGATTGTTGAAGAAGTTCGCCAGGTGCGTCGAGCTCACGTCTTTTTCTTCGCGCTTGCGACGCTCGGCAGCAGCGCGCCGCGCAGCAGCCGCCGCCTCGGCCTTCTTGCTAGCTTCGACGCTTTGCTTTTGCAGCTCCTCGAGCCCAGCACCGGCCGCCTTTTCGAGCTTATCGAGCCAGCGCTCGTGCGAGTCCACCTTGATGTCTGCGCCGTTGGGCGTACCAGGACGCGAAGAGGAGGCTGTGGCATGGTCCTCGACTTCGTCGGCCGGCACGGGTACGATCTTGTCGAACGGTTTGTCGGCGGGCCACTTGGGCTGCGAGCCCACAAGACTTTGCTGCACGAGATCGAACGAGTCGTATCCAGACGGCACGACGATCGCACTGCGCTCGACGAGCTGCGGCGCGTGGTCAAACTTGAACTGAGTCGGAAACACGCGGTGGAGAATGTACGCGCGCAACAAGTCGATGTTTGTGCCGGTCTTGGCCGATGTGTAAAAGATCGCCGCGCCGTCTGTCAAAGTATCATGGCATGTGAGTGAGCTCCTGGCCGTTCATGGACGAGATCCATGCACTTCGAAATACGTACACCGGATCGCAAACTGGCGCAGATAAAACTCGATGTAGTCCATCTTGACCGAGTTCTCGGGCCGCAACTACATGGTCCAGAACCATGGGGAGAGGAGCCACATCAATATCTGTATGTGAGCCAATAGTCCTCCGAATCGAGATCCGGGTCAGAACTCACATCCGACTTGGCCACAACAATAATCAGAGGTACACCGAGGTTCTTGGCCAATGCGCCTTCTTCCAGCTAACACCAAAGTGCCCATGTTGATACCCTCTCCATCCAATATGTCCCTCAACACCACCATCTCCAATACGTACAAACTCTTTGCTGGAGACCTCCATGGGCGTCGGCAGCGAGTGGTCAATGCTCTACCATATCCAACACACGAATCCGTCAGTTTCCCACCATCTCTTTCTCTTGCACACTCCATCGCGTGCGGCATAGGAATCAAAACGCACCGGATCTTCATACGTCAAGATGTGCTGCTTGACGGCATTGTAGAGCTGCCCGCGCTGCTCGACGGGCAGCTGATTGATCTGCGTGAGTAGCTCACCTTCGAGCGCCGACGTCCACTGCTCGAGCGCGCTCTTGATGGTCCACGGCCGCGAGAGATCGAGTACGACGGCCACGACCGTCTGCGCGAGTGTCGCCGGCTTGACGGCCGTCGCTACAAGCGCGGCAAGCGCCATCTCGTTCAGAGTCCACGTGTTGAGATGTGCGATCACGTCGTCCTGGTCGCCACCGGCTTTCGGATCCAGCACGTGCATCGTCGTGTACGAGAGCAGCGCCGAGGTCAATGGCGATGGTGCATTCTCACCAGTCGCATTCACGGCGGCGTTGTCCTTCCCAGCCGAGCGCTCGTCAAGCCGCGCGAGCAGCGCCGTCTTGCCGCTGTCGTGGTCGCCCACGACCAGCAAATTCACCGCTGGAAGCTTGGACCGCACCGACGAGTCGCGCAGAAGCTGCTGCCACAAATTGGCCCCCACGGGCGCTGCAAGCGCCGCAGTACGCGCGCCGGAAGCCGCCGCCATCATGGACCTGCTCGGAGTATCTGGGGGAGAAATGCCCTCGGACTTCACTTTGCACTGGGCGATGCACCTGGGTTAGAGAATGCATATATCATATGGTAGAGGGATTCTCGGCTCGTATCCACAACCTCCATTGTACCATATTGATCATCGTTATGCTTAAGTAGAGGTAAATGATGTTGTCCACACGATCGAATGTTTTTTGCTGGTGCCTTGACCGCACAAACACAAACAGCGACTGGACCGGGGCATCACCCGTCCGCGGTCGGGGAGATCCATGCGCGTCATGTTAAACCAGCGGATATGGCGGCGTGCGACCAGCTCCGCAAGCGCACAGGTGGCTGCTGCGACACTGCAGCTCAGTGGCGTCCGCGTCACGTCGCTTGCGTTCTCCCATTCGACGCGCACGCTTCAAACGGCTGCGAGTCGATCGCCGCTACGTGCCGCTCCCAGTCTGCTTCTCCACACCACACAGCCATTGCGATGCTCAGCGCGCGTCTTCTCCGTGTACTCGGCGTCGGGAGACCCGGGCCCTGCCGAGCTGGAGAAGCTCAAGAAGCTCCAGGATTTTGAGCTCGGAGAAGATCCGGACGGGACGGAGGAGCCCATCGACGAGGTGGAGGCGGCCCACTTGGCTATGCTCGACCGCGCGTTCAAGGGCGACAAGAACTGGCACGTTGCGCAGGACATTCTGGACATGATCAAGGACGCGAATGGCGACGGGCTCACGCTCAATATCGTGACGGCGCTCATTGAAGTGTTTGCCATCCGGCGTCGGCCCGACGAGTGCCTCGAGACGCTGCGGTACACGCGCGAGCAGGGCATGCGCCCGCGTATCCACGCCTACTCGACGACCATTGCGTGCTGCTACAAGGAGCTCAAGTACTTGCATGCTTTGCGCGTGTTTGAGATCATGCGCAACGACGGGTACGTGCCGCAGCAAGTGACGTACTCGCGTGCGCTGTCGGCGGCACTCAAATCATCGCAGCACGAGCTCGTGCTCGAGATCTTTGACGACATGATGCGCCACCGCGTCGAGCCATCGATCGTCACGTACAATAGCATCCTCAATAGCTGTGCGCGCAATGGCGACGTGCACTCGGCGCTCGGTGTCCTGCGGGCGGTCCGCGAGCGGAACCTCGAGCTGACGCAGAGCTCGTACCACTCACTCGCAATCTGTGGCGGCAAGACGGGCCACTGGGAGCTCGCGCGGGACGTGTACAATGGACTGCGCGACGCAGGGTACACGCCGGCCATGACCATGTACAACTCGGTCATTTCCGCGTACGCCAAGGGCAAGCGCTGGAACGACATTGTCGAGCTCTACTTTGAAATGCCCGACGACATGAAGGGCATGCTGCACCAGGCGTACCTCGGCGCCGTGCTCATGGGCTTTGCTAAGTCGGAGAACCCCGAGATCCAGCGCAAGACGTTGGAGGTCTATGAGGCGTACAAAGCACAGGGCCGCATGCACGACCTCAATCTCTTTGCCCACAATGCCGTGGTCATGTACTTGCTCGACTCGAACCAGCTCGACCGGGTCCACGCGTTTGCACAAGAGATGAAAGACAATGGCATCGAGTGGGACGGGCTCACCTACCAGAGCGTGATCCTCGCCTACATTCGCGCTGAGGACATCAAGACGGCGCAGCATTTGCTGACCAAGCACGCCAAGGCCATGCAGTTTTCGACCGTCTGCTATCGCGAACTCATCCAGTACTTTGGCGAACAGAGGCAGGACCCGCTGACGGCGTGCCGCCTCTCGATGCAAATGATGCAGCACAATGCGCGGCTGAGCCGGCTCGACTGGCACACGGCGCTCGACTTTGCGCTCAAGTCGGGCAAAAAGGCCGTGTACTGGAACTTTCGCAAGTGGATGAAAGTGCGCGCGTCGTCGCTCGTGAACGACATGCCGGCCGAGCTCATGCTAAACGATGAGGAAGAGCCCAGGCCCAAGCGACGCGCAAAGCACCAGACGCCCCGCAAGCCGTGAGAGTCCACGGCAAGCCGAATCGCTGAAGGGCAGCAGTCCTCATTCTATCTTTCTGGAGGGCACTAATGAACAAAAAATATGAACAATCTTCACTAGCAGATGCGTCGGGATGCGTTGGTCGGTTCCACGCGAAGAGGAAGGACCATCAGGAGCAAACACAAGAATTGCAAGTTGAGGTTATCGCGTTTGCTGGGCATTCACTGGGAGATGTGCGTCACGTCACCATGGCCCATCCGAGCCAGACGCGAAGGGACATTACACGGTTGCTTGGAGCGTATCAGTACTACGTATGAGGCAATAGAAGATTTGGTCACCCCTCGGCCATCAACCGAAACGCCATTGCGTGGCTTCATGTGTGATGCGCACGAGGTGATGCGGCGTCAGCTGCTGGTGCGGAATTTTCGACGAGAAAGGAAGGTGGCCGGAGCCAACATTGCGGAGCCCAAAGGACGCCTGCAGTCTCAGCATCTCCACGCTTCGACAAACTACGGATCCTATAGCAGTATTCCAAGCATTCTTACTGCAGGAAGCTCGTCAATGCGGACAGGCGAGCTAGCACGCTGTCTGTCCAAAGCGAGAGACCGTGAGCGTCCACCGCCACGGACAACGAAACCCATCCCAACCACGAGCAGCAACCACAGCAGAGAGAACCCGGTGCATGAGCCGAGACGTCGGCTGCTTCAACAGACGCTAAATGAGACTTGGACGAGAAGCAATCTCTTCCATAAAAGAAACCGCCAGAGGGTACCCATTTCAACTCCAATGGCCCCACCATGGGGTCCCCATGTCCTTGGTTTCCATCTGTATCATAGCAACTCAACGTGGCAGAACTACAACGTTGATGCTGTCGCAAATCCCCGACCGGACACGATATCGCGCTGAATCGTCACCCCGCAGACAGTGCACCTTCAGAGGAGCCCAAAGGCCGTCCACAGGACGCAAGTATAGATTGAGCACTGAACTCCTTTGCTCTGCGAGGGTGTTCAGTGATCGCACATCCGTGTTTTTGCTTGCATATCGATTAAGCGCTGACTGCCACACACAGGTATTCTGCGAGAACGCGCGGTGAAGGCCGTGGGAACAGCCGTCACGAGCATTGGGGTCGCGAACATGCGCTGCGATTGATGGCCATCGATCCGGTGCCAGTGGCAGCTGAGTCCGTCGAGTCTCAGGGACTGACCCTCGCATGCCGTGAACCAGAGGAAGACAGTCTTCGCGTTACGACATCTTCCCCCACTAGCCACTCGGAACACGCACACACCTGGCGCGTGGAGTTCCACGAATCCGAAGCTTCTCAGGTGAGACCGATCAACTTCCTCAAGCGATACGGACATGTTTTTGTATCAAGAGCAGGTGAAATTTGATGATCCTATGACAAATAATAACCAAATTTTATGATGCTGCTCTCATAAGCACTATTTGTCTAACTAATATTTAATAAAGTGTGGGAATACATATTCCAACGATTCTCCAAACGAAGACTTGGGTGGCTCTCCTCGCATCCCTTCACAAACGAGTCAGAGCCAGCAGGCTGAGCGGAGCCTCTGATCGCCTCAGATGAACGTCCATGTCCCATACTGAAACCAAGTATACCGGAAAACCGTGGGTCTGAGTCCGCCCCCAACCGTCCCACTCTCGTCACGATTCGGTTTCGTTGAACCCGTCCGGCTGGTTTGCGCGAAGGCGAGCGGAACATTTAGTGGCGCGCCGCCCGACATTCGGTCTCACGTGAGCTACCCAGAGAAACCCAGGAGCTCCCAGTCTGTCGTGGGCGGGACGAAAACTGACCCCTGCGCTGGTCAGATGGCCACCCACCGTAGAGACCCGGGCGAGATAAGCGCGCTGCTGTAGAGACTCGCGAGCGCCTCGCTAGTCTCTGCATTTGCGCTTTTACCAGTGCGACGCCAGCAGCTTCCTACGTATCTCTCTCCGCCTGTAGCTTTCGCTGGGAATATGTGGACGTCGCTCTCGACTGCCGCGCTGCTCGCTCTCTCGACGCTCCAGGCCACGACTGCGCACACGTGGATCGACTGCATTGACACGGACCGCAGTGTGGTTTACGACAATGCCCGCAAGTGGATCTACGGCGGCACGTCGGGCAATGGCCTCTGCCGCGGCTACATGAAGAACTACCCGGGCCGCGGCGATGCCGACATTAACACCAAGATGACGTTCAAGATCCTCATGGAGGACGTGCCCAAGGGCGTGCCCGTGTGCACGCCCGGCGCGGCCGACTACAGCGGCTGGCGCAAGCGCATCCAGGTCAAGGCCGGCGAAAAGTTCTACTACGCGTACACGGACAATGGCCACGTCGCCAAGGACAAGGCCGGTCGCGGCACGTTCTACGGCGTCTACTGGACGGGCGCCGCCGGCACGAACCTCGAAAAGACGACCGACCTCACGCAGGACAAGCTCATTGACGGCAAGCTCTACGACTTTGACGACGGCAACTGCGGACAGACGTTCGAGGACGGCGACTTCTCCGGCAACGTGCTCAGCGGCCGCGCCGGCAACGACTACCCGTGCGTGGGCAACATGCAAATGCCCGCCGGCACCAAGCCCGGCGTGTACAACCTCGTGTGGTTCTGGAAGTTTTACAACGACAAGGTCAACGCCGCCATCAAGACGACGGGCGGCTCGTACGGCGGCGCCGCCTACTCGAGCTGCTTCCAGGTCGAGGTCATTGCGGGCGGTGCACCGGGCCAGAACGACTCGCCGCTGAGCCCCGTCAAGCCGGCCAACAACGAAGCCGCCACGGTGCCCCCGACGCCTAAGCCCGCGCCGCCGCCGCCGGCCCCGGCTCCTCCTGCCCCTGCCCCGGCTCCTCAGGCCCCCACGCCGGCGCCGGCCTCCAAGGCACCGGCTCCTCCAACTCCTACCCCCACGCCGGCAGTGCCGGACGTCGCGAACGAAGCGGCGCTCACACCAAAGGTCACCCCGGCCGTGACCACCATGAGACCCAAGCGCAAGGACTGCCACGCCTAACAGCAGCAGCCTCCGTTAGTTCCCGTCGTTGATCCGAGTCCCCCCCTGTCGTCCGTTAGTGATCGTAGATAGCGTGCCGTGATGATACCATATCCGTCAGAAAGAAAAACAAGATGACGGTCTCATTTCCCCCAGCCTAATAACCTATTTTCCATTCCCATTTTGTTAAGTTTTTAGAACCATTCTCAGTTCCATTTTTGAGTGGTGTCTCCTCAACTAATTAGGAAAGAGGCGGACCGTAGGTTAGGAAAATATCCATTCGTCATCTCAGTCTCTACTACTTCATCCACTTGCCGCTGTCTCTTTCTCTTTTTTTTTTCTCTCTTTCGACTTGATACTTCTTCTCTATCGCGCTCATTTCGTCCTTAGGCCCAGAGTTCCTGAATGTACCGCCCCGAGTTCTGGAGGTTCTTGATCTTCTTGACGGCGTCTTCGCGCGAGAGCCCGCCATGGGTCTCGGCAATCTCGTGGAGCACCTTGTGCACGTCGTTGCCCATGGTCGTGGCGCCGCACACGTAGATGTAGGCGCCCTGCTTGGCCATGAGATCGAAAACGCGCGCGCCCTGCTGCGCGAGCAGGTGCTGCACATAAACCTTTTGCGACTGCTCGCGCGAGAACGCCAAGTACAGCTCCGTGAGCACGCCCGTCTGCTGGAACCTCTCGAGCTCGTCCTTGTAAATGAAATCGTCGTCGCGTGTGCGGCAGCCAAAGAACAAGTGCGACTCACCCACGGCCTTGCCCTGGGTGTTCTTTTGGTAGTCGCGCTCGTGCAAAAACGCGCGCATGGGTGCAATGCCTGTGCCGGGGCCAATGAGAATGATGGGCGTGAGTGGATCCGCGGGGAGACGGAAGGTCGACGGGCGCACAAAGATGCGCGCGCTGGGCCATTCGCGGGGCTGCTTGGTGCCCTGCTCGCCCGGGCGGCTCTCGCGCTTCTTCTTGGTCTCACTTGCCGATGCAAGCGGCTGCAGGGTCGCCAGGTGGTTCGTGCAGACGCCCTCAAACACGCGGCCGTCGCTCTTGGGGTTCGAGATGATGCTCACAGTCGCGTGCACGCGCTGCGGGTTCACGAGGCTCGAGGACGAGATCGTGTAGTACCGCGGCTGCATGAAGGGCACGAGCTGCACGAGCGCCGCCAGCGGGATCTGCACCGACTTGAAGTGGGTCAGCACATCAACGTACGTGCGCTCATCGTCGAGGATCCACTTCTGGTACTCGTCCTTGCCTTCCTTCGATGCGAGCCACAGCAGCTTCTTCTGCTCGGCCTCGTCGCGCGCAAAGTACGCAAGCTGCTTGAGCGGGCCCTTGCGGGGCGCGCTGTTAATCGACAGGAAACTGGAAAGGATCTGCTCGGTCGTGCACGGCGATGGGAACGGCAGTTCGCGGCCGCTGAGCGGCTCGAGCGCGACCCACTGTTCGAGATCGTAACCGAGCTGCGCCGCGAGGCGCTCGACATTGGACGTCGAGTTGTCGGGCAGAATCGCGAGGTTGTCGGCCGTGAGGTACTCGACGCCCGTGTCCTTGAGGTCGAACTCGAGGTGCATCGTCGAGCCGCTCTTGGTGGACGGGCGCACCTCGCGGTTCACAACGACCTTGGCGTTCACGGCCGTGAAAAAGTACTTCGTCGACGGCTTCATGCGCACGTTGGCCGGCTGCGGCGCGACGCCATCGACGGCATCGGCGGGGGCCTTGACCGGCGTGATCTGGTACTCGAGATCGGGTCCATGGAGCTCCGAGCTCGCTTGCTTGGCCGTCTCGTCGTCCTGGTCGGCGGCGCCGGGCACAAACTGCTTGCGCAGCGAGCGCCAGAGCGTTTCCTTCCAGTTGTCAAAGTCTTCGTCCATGGTGCCGTCGTCGTCGCCCTCGCCATAGTGGTACACGCGGTTGGCGCCAAAGGCCTCCATCTTCTCGTCCACGAGGCGGCCCATCGAGTTGTAGTGCTCGTACTGGCGGTTGCCGAGGCCAAAGACCGTGAAGCCGACGCCCTTGAACGAGTCGCTCGAGAGCGAACCGGTCTTGCCCTTGAGCAGCTTGGTGAACGCGACGGCATTGTCGGTCGGGTCACCCTCGCCGTACGTGGCCATGACGAAGATGACGCAGCGCTCGCTCGGGAGCTGGTCCTCGGCGTCAAACTCCTCGAGATCCATCGTGCGGGTCTCAAAGCCGTGCTTGCGGCCTTCTTTCTTGAGCACCTCGGCAAAGCCCTCGGCCGTGCCGGTTTGCGAGCCAAAGAGAATCGTGACGCGGCCGCCCGGGAACTGCGACTTGGTCTTGCCGGCGCCGTCGTCGTCTTCCTTGGCCTGCGCCTCGGCGGCCGCGGCGGCCGTCTTCTTGTACATTTTCATTTGCTCGCCGAGCTTGAGAATGTCGTCCTTCATCTTGTCGTCCTGCTGCTTGGGCGTGCGGAGGAAGAGCATGGTGCTCGCCATGACGGCGAACACCGTGCCGATCATGATGTACGAGTCCATGCTGATCGGTCGCTCCACGGGAGGAGG
>JAADXL010000653.1:0-20102 GCA_023337755.1 Pythium aristosporum | reverse complement strand
GCGTGGCATTGGCTTCCCGACGGGCTGCTCGCTCAACCACGTCGCGGCCCACTACACGCCCAACAGCGGTGACGACACGGTGCTCTCGTACGGCGACGTCATGAAGATTGATTTCGGCACGCAGGTCGATGGCCGCATCATTGACAGTGCCTTCACTGTGGCGTTCGATCCAAAGTTCGACCCGCTGCTCGCAGCCGCCAAGGCCGCTACGAACGAAGGTATCCGGTGCGCTGGTATTGACGCCCGTCTTGGCGAGATCGGTGCGGCGATCCAAGAGGTCATGGAGTCGTATGAGGTCGAGCTCGATGGCAAAGTGTATCCTGTGAAGTGCATGCGGAACTTAAACGGCCACTCAATCGATCAGTACCAGATCCATGGGAGCAAGTCGGTGCCTGTTGTCGCGTGCACCGACAATACCACCATGGAGGAAGGTGAAATCTTCGCAATTGAGACATTCGGCTCGACAGGCCGTGGTTACGGGCTTGAAGACTTGGAGTGCTCGCATTATAAGAAGAACTACATCGCATCGCGCGTGCCGCTCACGATGCCTCGCACGAAAAAGTTGTACGCGCACATCACGCGAACGTTCGGTACGCTACCATTCTGCCGCCGTTGGCTGGAACGCGAGGACGGTGGATCGGCAACGCTCAACCCGAAGGGTGCCAAGCAGGAACGGTACCTGCTCGCGCTGAAAGAGCTGGTTGACAAAGGGCTGGTCATGGCGGTGCCGCCGCTCGTCGACATCCCAGGGAGCTACACGGCGCAGTATGAACACACGATCATCTTGAGACCGACGTGCAAGGAGGTGCTCTCGCGTGGAGACGACTACTAGGCCGAGCTACCGACCAGTGACCATTCGCTCCAGCCGCTGCTTGTCACGGACGGCCTGGGCATACTTGTACTTGAGGTCTTCAATTTCTTCAAAAAAGTCTTGGTCAAAGGCACTCAACTCGTGTCGCAGCTGCTCGTTCTCGTGGGCAAGCTCGTCGACTCGGAGCTGAAGGTCTGCTGTTCTGGATTCTATCTCGTTGGCTGCTGAAGGCGCTGTCGACAAGGTCTCGGCTTGGGCCGACCTCTGGCAGAGTTCTCGAATATACACATCCTTTTTCACAATTCGGTCGTTGAGATCAGCTATTTGAGCATCTTTTTCCGTGAGTTGCAGTTGGTGAAGTCGCTCGGTATCCTCATCAATAGATCTTCTGCTCGATGTTGCTCGCGATCCGGGCCCTGATGAGTCGGTGCGTGATGCGGAAAGCGACCGGACACGTTGGAGTCGTAGTTTGTCCTTCTTGAGCTCGCTATTCTCGACGCGAAGCTGCTCTACCTCCACTTGTAAACTTTGCCGTGCATCGCGCGCTTCTCTCAGTTTTCTTCGCATGGCTTCAACCTTGTCAGGAGAGAGCACAGCAGTGGCAGCTTTCCGCAGCTTCCCGTTTTCAGAACGCAGCTTCTCGATCACTTTTTTCATGTTCTCAATCACTTCTTCGAGCTCCAGCCGCTCTTGGGTGGTCGACTTGATGCGGCGAGTACCCGTTGCTGCGGTTGATGATAGTAGCGTCTCATTCGATGGCTTTGCTAAGGTTGCTTTGCGGTGCAGCCGTTGATATTCCGCCCGCATGCTCTCCAGTTCCAGCTCCAAATCCATGAGCCGAGTGTCTTTATCCACGATCAGGCGCTCCTTCTCACGAAGCTCGTTACCCAGCGCCATGAGCTCATCACGTACATCGTGCATCGCCACAAAATCTCGCTCCTCGCGTTCCAGATTACTGAGATGCTCCTTATCGCCTTGAGTTCGTTGGGCTAGTCGAGCGCGAAGTCGACGAAGCTGCTCTTCATACTTCTCCATTTGTTCCTGATATGTGGAATCCCACTCCTTGCGCTTCCGCACGAGCGTTTCCTTTAGGAAAGCGTTCTGACGCGCCAACTCATCCACGTCGGGGGACGCAAGCCCGCGCCCTCGAGAGGCCATCACGTTGGATCCTGCTGGGGCGTCCGCACTTCCCTGAATCGCGTCTCGTGCCGATGATGCCGCGCGCTGCAACTCTCTCAACTTTGACTCGGACTCATTCCACTTTTCGCGGAGACGCTCGCATTCTTTCTCACTCTTCTCGAGGGAAATCTGCGTCTCCTTTAACCGCATTGTCAGAACATCCACCCGCCGCTGCAGTCGCTTTTCGCCCTCCCACTGTTCACGCACGAGCGAACGAGAGGGGCCCTTATCGGCAGCCGTATCTTCCCCTCCAAATGTCATGGTGCTTGGAGCTGCGCTTGAAGATTCTCGAAGTGCGAGATTCTGGGCCTGTAACACCTTGATTTTCTTCTCGAGTTCTTCCACTAAACGAGCTTCTCCAACAACCTTGTCCTTCAGCGCAGCCTTGAGACGATCAATTTCGGCCTCGAGTACGGAGCTGCTACGCTTGGGTTCAATCTCGTCGTCACCTCCAGACGGTGCACTGTCTTCCTTCCTTGTCTTGACCGACTTCTGTCGTCTGACAAGCTTGGCAATTTCCAATTTCGCTTTTTCCTCGCCTTTTCGGGTCATGGCCAGTTTCTCTTGCAGCAATTGCACTTGCGCCTCAAGTTGGTCCTTCTCTTCACTCCACTGGTCGCGTGCGCGTTCCGTCTCGCTCTTCGACTGCTTCGTACTCCGCACCACATTCTGTGCCTTTGCGAGCTCGATTGCGTGGCGGTCTTCTGCTTTCAAGAATTCTTCCTTCAGCTTGATAATGGCGTCTCGTAGAAGTTGCATTTTCTCCTCCCGTTTCGTCATCTCACGCTTCACAAAAAGCAGCTGATCTTCGGCGCCCTTCTTGTCCTTCTCCAGCGCCTTGAGTTTTTCGTGGTTCAAAACGATCTCTTCGAGTGCCTCACCAGCACGCGCTTCCGCGATGTCACGTTCGTTGGTGACGGATTGGATTTCCATCTCCAGTTCCCGAAGTTTGGATTTCGCAGTTTCCAGCTCGATCTCCACGCGTTTCCATTCCTGTAAGACATACTCATGGCGGTCTTGAGCAGCCTTGAGCGCCTTCTTGTCGCTGCCCGTCTTCTCCAAATGATAGATCTTGTCGGTGGCGTCCTTCAATTGCGCGATCATTCGCTGGTTCTCTTCGTACAGTTTCTTGTGCAGCTGCGTTGCGTCCGCTCGCTCTTGCGCCTTGGCGGCAGCCACATCGGCACGAAGAGTCGTAATTTTCTTTTGATACTCGGCGATCACAGAGTTCTTCTCCGTGAGCAACTGCTTCAAGCTCGCGATGGACGCCTGCGCAGCCTGCTGCTGCTCAAGGTGGTCCTTCTCGTACAGGCCAACCTTCTTGCGCATGATCGGTGAGTGAGACTCGGCCTGGTTGCCGCCGCCACTTCTATGACCTCCTTGGAGTTCCCATTGTGCGTGTAATTGTTGGTAGTCGATCTCCAGGTCGTCTTTTTCTCTCTGCACAGCGCGCTTCTGCGTCTCGAGGTCGTTGTTCAGCTTCAGCAGCTCGGCATTTCGTGCTTGTACTGACTGGAGTTGGCGCATCATTTCACCGTGGAGTCGCTTCAACTCTCCAACTTCTTTTTTCAGGTGAACGGCTTCGTCACTTTCATGTGAGAATGGACGTGCAGTGGCGTTCTTGGCGAGCACGTCCAGCTGACCCATCAATACTCTCTCGCGCGTTTCGAGCGCGTCGATACGACCCTGGAGACGACTCCTTTCGGCAGCAAACGCGACTGACGCAGACGATGGATTTCCTCCACCAAGGGGCAGCATGGTCTGCTTCTCGTCGAGCTCCTTCTCCAACGTGCGCCGTCGATCTTGTTCCGCGCGCATATCTGCTTCGAGTCCGTCCAGGCGCTTCTTGAATACGTCCCATTTGGTGTTGCGCATTACGTAATCTCGCTCTTTGAGCTCTTGGAGAGACGCTTCCAGCACGAGAATCTGTGCGCGGGCTTTCTCGCGGGCGTCCTGCTGGGTCTTGGCGTGATTCTCCAACGCGAGCTCGGCATGCTGACGCATCATGGAAGCTTGCTGCTGGTCGGCAATGGCGTTGTCATACTTTAAGAGGAACTGCTGGTAGTTTGACTTCAAATGAATCAGCTGCTGCTGCAGTCGCGCAACGATGGCATGGTCCTCGCTCGCCGCCATCAAGTCACGCAGTTGGTCATCCTTGTTTGCCCGTTTGGCCTTTTCTTGGGTCATCTTTCGGGACAATGTGTGCGATTGGCTGGCGGCGAGCTCGGCATCTTGCTTCGCCTTCTCGTGGTCGCGGACCAGGCCTTCGTACAATTGCTCCACTTCACTGATCCGCTCACATAAGATCCTGTTTTCACTCTCGAGAACACGTGCACGATCATCGGACACATCGGATGGTGTTAACACGGGACTCGATGACGCCACCACCAGGGCATGCATCTTGTCTTCCAGATGCTTAACCTTCTCGATTTGCTGTTGCAATTCATCTTGAAGCTGAGCAATCCGATTCTGCGAAACGGCATCCACCGAAACGAAAGTATCCCCCTGACGAGCAGCTCTCTCGGCCACGAGCATTGCATTTTCGTGGAGCAGTTTGCTCATTTGAGCTGGCAAATCGTAGACCTCGAGGTACTTGGCGAGGAGATCGACATACGTTTCACTCAACTTCTCGTGCTTGCTCAGTAGCCGTTCGAAATCCGTATTCTTCTGATCGGCCGTACTTTTTGGCACGCACTTGTCCAATGTTGCATCCATGCGCGCCATCAAGTTTTCCGCGCCCGATTTCCAGCTCTCCAAGTACAAGATACGAAATTTGAGCACGCGCTCCATCTCCAGCCAATCCGCCTCCAGCATTTGAGCATCGGCAAGTGAGAGATGATACTCTTCCTGGAGCAGCAAGTGTTCACGTCTTACTTTCGCCAGGTGGACTTCATCATGAGCAACACGACGCGTCAACTCGACAATCTCGGAGCGCAGCCTCACCGCAGCATCGTCGGTGTCGCGACTAGCTGCTGAGTCGATCGTGTGTAGCGTTGCTTCGTACCGCTGACATTTGAGCTGCAACTCTTGCGTTTGCGATTTGAGCTGCTGCATGTCAAACTGGAGTTTGGCCTTCTCAGTCGTCGAGGCATCTTGCAAATGGAAAAAGTGCTGGTAGACGACGTTTTGCTGATCCATGAGCGACTTGCACGCCGTCTCGTGATGCAAAAGTTGGGCTTGGAGTATCTCGTTCTGGCCTTCCAGCTCGACATAGTCATCCAGCAGTGTTTGAAACTCTCGCAAAAAGTTCACTTGCTGGGAGAGTTCGTTCTCGGTCTCAAACGCTAAGCGGGAATTGTCCATTACCGACGATTTGGCTGGCGATGGCTGCGTAGCGACGGAATGAGACGTAACATTGTGCGTGGCCTTCATGGAGATGTCGTGAATGTGCTGCAGCCGCGACTCCAACGCCAAGGCGATTGCTTCCGCCAACGATTCCGCCGAGCGTTCGTCGGATATGGTCGCACGATCTCGATCTTTGTGTTGGGTATACTGCTCGTCTGGTCTCTCAGCTGTGTCCACGCACTCCTCTTGTGTATTGCAGTCGTTGTTGCTCTCACTCAGATAGTTTCCGTTTTCCGCACTCGGAGGTTGATGGCCACCTGAGTTCTTCATTGGTGAGGTTGCAGCGTTCTTCTTGTCTGCTTTCGAGACGCTTCCACTGGGGACACGTTCTGCTGGAAAGTCGTGTGATTCCACGACCAAGGCACGGTCCATAGCTTCCTGACGCTCTTGACGCAGTCGCGTGTTCTCGATTCGTAGGCGCTGGAGATCCTCACGGTCGCGTGCTGCTGTGCGTTCGGTTTCAGGTTTAGGCAGAGTAGTCGGTTTCGGTAGGTCGACTTGGTTAAGCCATCGCTTCGCGACTTCTGGCGTCAGCTTGACCCGCTCAATGAAATCTTCCACTTGCAGCCACTGGTCCGTGGTGAGGCCATGCGTTTCGTAGAGCTTGCCGCCCATGACACGCGCTTGCTCCCTCAATTTCTGCAGCAGTCGGATGCGTTCGTTCTCAAGTTCGTGAAGTTGGTGCTCCATTTGCGTCATCACGGCTTTCTGGACAGCGAGCTCCCCCTTCAAATGATTCTCGATCGCAAGGTCGTCATACTCAAAGTCCGCCTCCATCCCGGCCTCCGACTTGAGCCGGTCGAAGGCGAGGTGTAGCTTATCGGTCGCGTCCCGCTGATCGTTGAGCTCCTGCCGGAGCTTTTGGTTGGCGAGTTGTTGCTTTTCGAGCTCCCGCCGGAGCTTCTTCTGGAACTTCATCACGTCCTCGAGACCGGCGCCGGCTTCGTACTTGGCATTCCACTCCTGAGCTTCCACCAAGTCGTTCTCCAACTGCGCTTGTCGAAGCTCGAGCTGTCCCACCAATTCGCTTTGTTCCTTTAGTCGCCGTTTGAGTGCTGCATTGGTCTGGTCAGTCGCCTTGTGCTTTTGAGACTCGGCTTCGACCGCCCGCTGCACGGCTTGTCGCGTCTCAGATCCCCCGTCTTGCAAGTGATCCACCAAGCTCTCGATATCGCTGCGCAGCTGCTGAATCTCTCGGTCCTTCTCATCGAGTTGGAGCTTGTCTTGGATTCGCAATTCGTGAACCATTTCGAGCTGTCTCTCGATCTCTTGGAGATCTAGGTCTCCCCCACGAACGCCTCTCCCTGTCGTGTTGCTCGTTGCAGACGCTGGCATTGCGTGGTCGAGTCGGAGCTTCTCACTGGCCGCTTTCCTGCGCAGCTCGTCCAGCTCAGCACGTAACACGGCCTTCTCCATGTCGTGCGTCATCTTGAGTTCTTTCACGACCACATCGACGTGGCTCTCGTGCTCGTCCATCTCAATGAGTTTGGCCTCGACACTTTCCTTCTCTCGCTCGAGCTGCTCGATGCGCAGGCGCTGCTGAGCGTTATCGATCCGCATCTCGTCCAGCGCCTCCAAGTAATCGCGCTGCTGGTCATGGAGAACGCGCAGTGCCGTCTCGTAGTCGAGCGCGAGCTGCGAGACCTTCTCGAGCGCCTCGTCTCGTTCCTGCCGCTCGTGACGCAGGAGCTCATTCTCTTTCAGTGCGTGGTACAGCTCGTCCCGCTTGTCTTTCGACTCTTGCTGGATCTTGATGGTCTGCTGGTTCGCGTGGGCGCTCGCCGAGGTCTCTCTCGCGATCGCCGCCCGCAGTTCCTTCACGGTCGCCGTCAGCGCCGCATTCTCCGCGCGCAAAGATACCTCCGCACTGCCCACCGAACTGTCGGACGTGGGGAGCTTCCCTTCTCGACTGGAGCGCAGTTCCTGTTGCTGATGGACCCCGCGGAGCGTCGAGTTCAGCTCGTCCATGGCGGTTTGCAGCCGCGCGATCTCGGCGTTTTTCGCCACGAGCTGGTCGGTCTGCCGCAGCGTCGCGCGCGCAATCTCACCCTCGCATTGCTGGAGCCGCTGCGCGAGCGTTCCACACTCGCTCTCTTTCCGAGCGAGCTGCTCGTGGAGCTGGTCGTGCTCGCGCTCGAGCTCCTCCAAGTCGCGCTTGCACAATTCGAGCTCGTTGCGACTGGCGATACACTCGGCCTGCGAACAGCGCGAGGACACCATAGCCGAGGGCGAGCCGCCCTGCGAAGCCGACGCCATGTCGCTGGGGGAGGGGAGGGGAGGGGAGGGGAGAGGAAGAGGAAGAAGATGGAGAATGGGGGAGGCTGCCGTTGGTGGCGTCGAAGCGTCACAGCATTTCCCCCGCTTTTTTTTTGGATTTTTGCTCGACGGAAAATCTCGAAAATGGCGTATTTAGTAGAGATTTTTCTTGTAAAACCGGCTATTACCTCTGCTTTTTGGATATGGAGATACAGAGGGTCAAGGCGGGGACCATCATTCCTTTGTTGGCGAACCCATTTTTGGCCGAGATCTGAGCGTGGCATGAAGAGTTCCAGCACCAGGGAGCTTCACATTGGACAGACATGCCAGCGCTCTCTATCGCCAGGGCGGTGGATGCTGACAGCCGACGGAAGATCACTGTGAATGAGCGCGTCGAGAGGATTCTTCACGGAGCGCTGCAGGCAGATGAGCAACGGACGCCGAGCGCTGATGCGCGCAATGCTGACGCCGTGCGGCGCAGTCGGCAGCTGTCGAACCTGTACACAAGCTCGGTGGAGGACAAGTTCGTGCGCTCGCGCATCCAGTCCGATCCACGAGGAGCAGGGAATGGACCAAAGTCTGTCCCCAAGCACGTCCACCTCGCCCAGCACCTCACCGCTGCCTCGCCACTGACGACAACGCTAGCAAACCAAACTGCAGCACTGAATGTAGAAACTTCGAGCCATCTTCCCCCGGTGTCGCCTGTGAAGCCACCCAAATGCTATGCCAAGTTTACGCTGGAGCAGATCGAACGACAGGACGAGCTCGAACGGAAGAAACTCGAGGCCACCCAGTTCCGCGAGCCCGACTTCTCGCCACCAAAGCCATGGTATAAAGGGTACTCCAGTCAGCACAAAGCTCCATCATGTACAATCGACGCTAAAGTGCGTCGGTACGGTGCGTATGGAACGGCCAAGATGCTCGCGAGCGAGACTGCAAGCGGCACGGCACCTGCATTCTCACTCAATAAATCTCAAAGCCTCGATTCCCTCGCCTACAAAGACGCACCCAGTGCGTGGTCGCCAAGCCTTCACGGCTCTCCCTCGCTATGGCCAGAAGATGCTAATTACCCCAACGGATCCAATTTAGAGACGACAACTATGATCCGTTGCCCGTCTCCAAGCTTTCGTTTCCCGAGCCACGTTGTTGGACGGACTGAGCCGGCCTCTGATGATATCCACTACAGTCGTATGCTACAGGTCCACGCACAGGACGCACGCGATCTGGAGCAGGCGTTTGACGAGGAGAAGCAGAGGCGACGCCGAGAGATCGCGTACAACAAGGAAAAGTTTGCGCACTGGAGAGACAACCTGCACTTTGAGCCGCTGTCGAGCAAGATGGACCACCCGTTTGTCAAGGTGAACGCCACGCGAGCAAAGGAACTCACGATTCTCCACAACCCCGACTATTCCCCCGCATCTCGCTTTGACGGGCAAGTGCAGAAGCTTACGCATGAACGGTTCGCGCTGCGGTGGCCAAACCTGGCGGTGCTGCTGGACGTCATGAAGAAGACGCCCTGCCGGCGACCCGTGCTGCAGGACATGGAAAAACTGCTGGCGCTGTCGTACGAGATCTCACTGAAGAACCGCTACCACCTGGAGCTTAACCGCCAGCAATTCTGGGAGTTGCTGTCCAGAGAGTACCCGCAAGTCGATCTCAAGCACGTGAACCGCGTGTTCTCCTCGTACGACTACAAGATGGAGGACCGTATCGACATGCGACTCTTTCTCTCGACGGTGAGGGCCATGCGCATCCAGCAGGGATCACCGCTTGAGATCGTGTCGATGGCGCTGATAGATTTTGACATCTCCAAGCGTTATGTCGTTTCAAAAGGAGATCATTTTGCCGCTGTCATGACCATGGGCTGCGCGAGTGAAGCCGAGGAAAGAGATGCTCTTTCGGAAGCTCGTGCAACGTGGACCTGCATCCTGCGCGAGTTTCTGGACGAGAAGGAGACTCGACGCCAGCGACGGCTGCGGGGCTTGGAGGTCGTTGGGGAAGACACTACTCAACTCGGTGATACTGAACGAGAGGTGGACGAGTACGACGGCGGACAGAGCGAGATTGAGTCGCTGCTGTTTGTCGGTCGAGACGACGAACCACATGCTGTGCCCATCAAGTTTGTCCGCAATTACCTGCGCCACGAGAAGAAGTCGCTTCAGCAATTCACCGACAGACTGGTCAAGCGACGCGACGAGTGCAGCAAGCTGATCACAGCGGTGACACCCGCCAAGTCACGCGGGACAACGCCATCCGCGCTTGCCGCTGCTGTTCGCAGAGAGACCCACGGCTGACACATACAGACAGACAGTTCAGACGGTTTGTATATTATTCGTGATTTTTGCATCTTCACAGTGGACGGGATTATCATAGTTCCCACGCTTGAGAGGGCGTGGAGCACACAGAAACGAGGGGATATTTCGCGCTCGTTCAGAGGCAGCAGAGAGGCAAGAGCAGCGCAAACGGGATCAGCAGCAGCGCGATCGGCAGTGAGAGGCCGCACGTGCAGAGGCTCAGCAAAAAGCACACGAAGATGATGATCCAGAGCGTGATCGAGACGATGAAGCAGCCACCACGCTTGCGCGGACAGCACTCAAGTGTCGCGTGGTTCTGGATGCCATAGTCCGCCAACGTGCGCTCGCTTCGCAGCGGCACTCCGCCGTACGCCAGATACCGGTCGTCGTCCCGTGGCAGCCAACATAGCCCCATCGTCGTCTTCTCGTGGTGGTGGTCATCATTCTCGACGACGAGCGACGCGACCGTCGCGATCGTCGCGCTGCTCTCCACGGCCACGACAACCGTTCGTCCCGTATCCTTCAGCACAGAGATTCGTCAGCCCACTCAAGAAGGAGTCTACGTAGTATTGATGATGAGCCGTACGGATCGCACGAAGAGCTGCATGTGATTGATGGGGGGTTCGCGAACTTATTCGGAAATGGAAGGTCTCCCCCCCTTCTCGTCCAGCGTCACCCGACCCGACAAAGACACGTCAGAATTCCTTCGCGTGATTCCGTCACGGTCTCTTTTCGAGGGCTTCACGAAGGCGCTCGGCGAAATGGAAGCGGAAATTGTTCTTTTTTTCTTTCGTTTTTCTTCCGTTCGGATGCGAGCGACGTCACGATGTTGCGTCATTTTGGATATTGATCAAATTGGTCCATTTGGATTTGGACAGTGTTCACATCAAATGGGTTCCAAGTGAACCCGGCTGTTCTACATAGAGAACCCACCCGTTTTTCCAATGATGCGATTTTGTGCGACTGGGCCAGGAGATGGACGAATGGCACGCACTCCAAAGCTTTTGATTGGCTGAAAATATGAATACTCGATTTTGATTGGACACGTTGGAGGTGAAGGAAGAGCAACATGGGTTGGTGACATTCGACTGGAAGCCCTTCGCGAAGAGCTCCGCTGCTGCATTTTCTCGTTCGCTTGCTGCACGTGACAAGCTCACTCACCATGGTGGAGACTGTGCCGACGTACGAGGCGCTGCGCGACGCGCTGCTGGATCTGTCGCAGCCCATGGGCAAGCGCACGCGCGCCGTGTTCTACCTGCGCTCGCGCGGCCAGAAGGAGGACCTCGAAGTGCTGCTGCAGGGTGCGTTCACCGTTCATCTCTACTGAGTTGGAATCCTCCCACTGATACCATTGCTTTGTGGTACAGCTTTGTTGAACAAGCAGGACTCGGAACTTATGCGCCACGAGCTGGCGTACGTGATCGGCCAGTTCCAGAACACTCATGCCTGCGAGACGCTGCAGCAGATCGTCGAGGACGAGAGCGACGACTGCATGGTGCGCCACGAGGCCGCCGAGGCGCTCGGTGCGATCGGCGACGAGAAGGCGCTGCCTGTGCTCGAGAAGTTCAGCAAGGACCCGGCACCCGAGGTCTCGGAGACGTGCCAGTTGGCCGTGCGGCTCATCAAGTACAAGGCGCAGCAGGCAAGCGGCGACATCCAGGAGACGGAACACGACCGCAACCCGTACTTGTCGGTGGATCCTGCGCCGGCCGCCGAGAAGCACGTGTCCACGGAACAGCTCAAGAGCGTCCTGCTCGACGCGACGCAGTCGCTGTTTGATCGGTACCGCGCCATGTTCTCGCTGCGCAACCGCAACACGCCGGACGCGGCGCTCGCGCTGGCCGAGGGCTTCAACGACAAGAGCGCGCTCTTCCGCCACGAGATCGCGTACGTCATGGGCCAAATGGAGAACCCCGTGACGGTGCCCGCGCTCAAGAAGGTGCTGGTGGACCACAGCGAGCACCGCATGGTGCGCCACGAGGCCGCCGAAGCGCTCGGCGCCATTGGCACGAAAGAGTGCGAAGAGATTCTGCAAGTGTACCTCACGGACAGCGAGCAGGTCGTGCGCGAGAGCTGCGAGGTCGCGCTGGATATCATGGACTACTGGGCGCCGACCAAGTAAAACAAACCGTGATCCCCGGGAATGCGAAATAGATCCACTTGTCAATTCTGTTGGATGTCATCAGACTCGTAATCTATGCGAACAGGTAGCCGACGGCCATCTTGTTGAAGCTGCGCTGGGACGCCGGCAGTAGTAAAGTGCTTTGTTTGAGTCGCCGCAGGATCTCGCCGCCGACCGCACGCGTGACGCTCAGCTCGTGGACGCGAAGCATCGGAGGCAACGCGGCTTGCACTGGTAACACAGGCGAGACGGCTGCAGCGGCTGGAGGTGCAGCACTGGAGTAGACGACCTTGAGTACGCGTTGGAACTCGGTCGCACATGAAGACAACTTGGAGGCACGGATCCTGGCGTCCCAACTCATCAGCTGCAACTGAAGGCCGGAGAATGCGGGCTCCTCGTGTCCGTCGCTTGGAGCCTGGAGTCGAAAGCGGAAGACACCATCGGACTCGGCGATGTGGAGCATCTGCGCACTGATCGTGCTGTCGATAGTGTATCGCTCAAACACGTTTACCGCGGGTGACTCCAAACTGGCGGCCGTGATCAAATGCTTTTGAAGGCGCAGCGTGGTGGGGTTCTCAGTGCGTCGTTCACCGAGCACGACACTGCATGCGGAGCAGCTCACCTGGACCCAGTCTGGCTGCTCCTCATCGTCCTTGGCGTGGATGGATATGTCTTTGGCAGCCGTAAGAACTGCCTGATCCTGGAGGTCCTTTTCATGGACAATGATCGTCGCCTCGCCCACGAAAACGCGGCACTCGTGAGCGAAGATGCCTTCGCGTGGGATGTGCTCGAAGCTGCCAATGCCGGCGCCCCAAAAGTCAAACATCTCTCTCCAGTTTTCCGACGGCAGCGGCAGCACTTTGTCCACTGGCGACTTCTCCATGAGCACCGCTTTGCAGCCGCGGCAGCCGAGTGTGCTATAGCTGTCGACTCGTAGCTCCTTGGGCGACGTCTGTGAGAACGACGAAAAGCCATCGATCATCTCCTTGTCGCTCTCGCCCACGGGCAACCGCACGTAAATGTGGTCGTCCTATCATAGTGGAAACCACGTTATCAACTATGTTTTCACCAAGAACCGAGCCATTTCCAGACAGGCCTGTTGTGTACCTTGGTTGTGATGGTGCAGTTCTCTGGATCCACCTTTCGCTCGAGCTCCAGTGTCCACCATGTACCGGCCGCGGACGAGATCACCACCTTGGTGACGTCGACGCTCACACTCAGCACGCTCGCGTCGACGTCCTCTGCGCTGCCATCGCTCACGAATAGATAGCAGTGGTAGCACCCAATATTTGCCTGGTACTCCACCAAGTAGTCTTCCACTGGCGGCAGTGCCGTCGGAATGCCGTTCTTCTCCAGCTGTATAGCGTGCAAGGCCTCGGCGATCTTCGCGGCCGCGATCTCCATGTCGTGCTCGTACTGGTGCTGACTAGCGCGCGCCTCGTCTGCTTCGGCACGCGCGATCTCTAGTCGCCTGCGGATCTTCTCCACGTCGGCGAGCGCGCGCGCATGCGCCTCCTGCGCGAGCCGATGCTCCTCCAACAATTTGGCCGCATCCATGATGAGAGATTCGGCGACTGATTGGTGGGTTGCTGGTGTTTTGGGAAGGTCTAATCATGGATTAGACGTAAAATACACATTTAAATCCTGTTTACGATATGTTCGACGATTTCATGGAGGTCTTGTGTGCATGCGGAATGCAGTCAGCACGCTCCGAGTGTGGCTGTGGCATTGCATACTACATCTATCGTCAAGGAGGAGTGGGCCTCTCTTCATGTCCTGGTGAAGCTGCAACACTCGCGACCAGTTCGCCATACCGGGATACGTAGGCCTTGGCAACGTTCGCGATTCGGGTGCTGGGATGATCGCAGAGGCGCTGGATATGACCCATCGTGTCCTCGTTCGAAACAGACGCAAACGCGGGCGAATCCAGCAGAAAGTAGACGACCGTCAGCGCCGATAAGGCCGTGTTGAATGCGCTCTTCTTCGCCTCGTGCTGCCGCCGTTCCTGCTCGCTTGGCTCTTCACTTGCCGTCGCGTCACTGCCCACATCCATTGTAATCGATGCAACGCGCTCAAGCACGACCGCTACGCCATCACTTTCGATAAAGCTGATTTGGAGCGACGGATCAGGGATGCAATTGCAGATGCCACCCATCGCGAACTCAACAAGCAGCCGCTTGGACCTGGCCACACTGGCAGACTCGTCTCGCCGCCTGCGCTCGAAGTGTGCATCACGTGTATGTTGCAGAGTACTGCGACCCTCTATTTGACTGTGATGTTGTTTCTCGTTGTCGTCTCGATACGTGGAGATGATCTCCACGAAGAGCTCCATGACGTGCAGCCGCTTGAGCGCAGCATAGTTGATCGGATCGTAGGCGAAATTGGCCAAGTTCGCGACGATCTCTTCCTTGCGCAGCCAGTGCTGCGAGCGCGCGTACTCGCTTACGAGCTGCTGCAGGTACTCGTGGCGTGGCGTACCCGACTTGCCTTGGCGCGCCGCGAGGCGTTCTCGACTGGACAGCATCCTTCCTCGCCTGATTCGCGACTTCTCTGAGACGCATCCGAATAACCGATATCCGGACTCAAATAAGTTAACGAAAAGACAAGTGTAGCCATGCGGAATTGACCGTCCGAATCTCACAAGATCTTTTTGACGGGCCTATATTTCGAAAAGATTTCATCCAATGCCCGGCAGCAGACTCTGCTGTGGCCGACGAAGTCTGCCGTCATGGACGCCCCGCGAATAAAGATCGCCTGACGGCTCAAGCCGTGCAGCCCCATGGCAATTAAATATGCCGGCACCATCCGAGCCAATGGCTCAGCCATCGCGCCTGGCACAGGCGTTGGCCTCGTTGCCAATGCCAACTTTGACACAGTATCGTTCAATTGAGTGGACAGTCCAGTATCCCGAGTGTACATGTGACATCGGCCCTTGTCAAACATTTTGAAGGACGCCAGTAATTTATCGCTCGGCCGCAAGAGTGAGTGCCCGCGATATCGTCGATTCGTCCACGTGTGAAACCACAGGAACCCCACAGGTGCTGAGGGCTCATGACCTGTGGACCACAGGCTGCTGTCCTGCACAAAGCATGGAAGTCGGCTGGACACACCAACGTGCGTAGGTTGAGTCCTACAAAGTGCAGCCAATTTACGTGGTGGCCGAGTGCAGGTGCAAGGAGCAGGTGATCCCGAAATTTTCAATCTTGAACAACTTCGCTTTCCTAAATTAATTCCCGTTTTCTTTTTTCGATATTTTTTTTCCAAGTCCTCACCAGCGGAGCGGGTAGGGTTTGAACCGTGTTGTCCGCCTCCCCCAAACCGCGACCTTACCACCTCTTCCATTGGTCGAAATGGCTTCTTCCAGGTCGGAAACTGGATCTCCCCTTGCCCTAATTCCCCTCTGTATGTCCAGTTACAGAACAGAGGGGAGAGGCGAGGAGGACTTCAGGGGGGTACACTGCACTGTACCCTCTCCCCTCCTCCTCCTCCTGTTTTGAGGAGGGCAGGAAGAGGCGGCGCACACGCCACGGGCGGTCGAGTCGTCGTCGTGACTGCCCGAGCTGAAGCTCACTTGCTTGCTGCCTGGGTCGCCAGCATCGAATTTCTCTTCTCCCCTCCTCCCCTTCCATTACGACGGCGGTCCCCCCAGAGAACGAGAAGGACGCTCGCACCAGCTCATGCTGATCATGACGCCCGAGGAGATCCAGGGTGACTATGCATGCACGCTCCACGTGCAGGACTACCGCATCAACAAGAAGGCCGAGTTCAAGGTCGTGGTCCACATCTCCTTCTACTCGTCGCGCACGCACTCGGTCGGGTCCACGAGCTGGCACATTTGGCGCGGCTTCACGGCCTTTCGCAAGCTCGACGAGCAGCTCCGCAAGCGCAATGCCGCGCACCTCAAGGGCATCAAGTTTCCGCCGCTCTACCGGCGCCGCTCGATTTTCCGCGCCAACTTGAGCACCGAGTTTCTCGAGCGACGCATGCGCGAGCTCGATAACTACTTGACCATGCTCACGCGCAGCCCGCAGCTCGTGGCGTTTCACGTCTTGTCGGTCCAGAGCCAGACCATGAAGGCGTTTGTCGGCTTTACGAATGGCTTTGGCTCGAACCCGCAGTACGACGAGCAGGACTCGGTCCTGCGGCCGTCCATGTCGGTGCTCGCGCCGCCGCAAATCGCCGCGATGCGCGACACGGCGAGCGTCATGGGCGATGACGACGACGACTTTCGCTCCGTCTCGTCGAGCTCGACCTTCACGTCGGTCGCGTCGTCCAACTACTCGTCCACGACGCCGCAGCACGGCGACTACCGGTGGTCCGGCACGGGCTTTGTCGGCAGCGCGAGCTTTGCGAGACCCAATACCGGAAATGCCCAGCCGCTCATGACCCCGAGTGGCTCGTTTTCCACTCGGTCCTCGAGCGCGCGGGGCAGTTGGTTCCCCATGACCGAGTCGATCGTCGAGCACGTGACGACGCCGTCGGGAGGCATGCGTCCGTCCGTGTCCATGGCACGCAACTCGACGATGATGAGCATGACGCCGTCCAACGTGATCACGCCCGAGCTCGACCAGCAGCGCGCCAAGATGGAAGAGCAGTTGCTCAAGTGTGATTTGCTCGGCGTGGGCATGCCGCCCGACGGTTCGTGTCTGCTCCACTGCGTCGTGTACGAGATGTTTCCGCTCCAGTGTCTCCGCGAGTACCCGTCGACGATGGCCGTTGTGAACGTCGGTGCCGCCGACGGCATGGCGCCCCGACGCATTGCCGCGTCCCAGTTACTCCGCGTCAAGCTCATGGACTATGCGCTCGAGCACGTCGAGCCGCTGGCGGCGTTCCTCATGCAAGAGGTCGACGATCTCACGGAGCGGTACGAGACGTTTCGCGATACGCCCGACGAGCAGGCTACGATCGCCGAGCTGTACGCGGTCTCGAGTATGTTTAACATTCGCATTGAGCTCATTACGAACGACCCGAGTTTCCAGATTGACCCCGTCATGCCCGTCGAGGGGCTCCCGAGCGTACGAGAAGGTGCAATCCGCACGGTGACTTTTGGGTACATGATTCCGGCCGAAGGAGTCGCCGGTCACTACATTTGCACGCGCGAGCGGCGGTCGGCGCTCGCCCAGGGCGGCCAAAACTCGTTCGTCGGCGGCAGCTACCGCGGCTCGGTCAGCATTGGGCCTCCGAAGAGCCTGCGGTGTTCCACGGTCGGCCCGCGGCGTTTTGACCGGATCCCGGAGCAGCGCGTCGAGTGAGTTTAGAGAATCAGTTTGAGATCTCGACGCTTCCCACCCCACCTGCCGCCAGGATGAACCTCTTGGACGAAAAGGTACACTACACATCCCCCACCCACCCGCCCACTCACCCACGTGACGAGAACGAAGACTCGGGCGACCCAAGAACACTATTACTACACACACAGGACACACGCCACGCCCGAGTCTTCCTGCTAAATCGTACAGAAGTAATATTATGAGCTGCACGCAAGCCACGCAACACTATCCTCCTTTTCCGTCTCTCTTTATCTCTTTTTCTCTCTCAGCGGATCACCGCGTCGGGAAAGATGCCCCCATCGGCGCCGAGGAGGCGCGGGTTTGTGAGCAGCAGTCGACGCGGCGTGTGTGTGGGCGTCCTCTTCCTGGACGACGCAAACACGTTCCAGAAGCGCAGCGTCTCGTCGGCCGCGGCCGAGACCACCGAGCTGCCGTCGGGCGACATGGCCAAATGGAGTACGCGCGCCGTGTGGCCCGTGAACTCGCGGAGCCGCACCATACTCGGGTACTTCCACAGACACAGTTCATTCTGGCTAAAGCCGTGGGACGACAGCAGCTCGCGCTCCGTCTTGGACCAGACAAGCCCACACACCTGGGACCCCGTGTGGACCGAGTGTAGATCGCGACCCGTGCTGGCATTCCAAAACTTGATCGTGCGGTCGGCCGTGCCGCCGCCCGATGCCAGCAAGTGGCGTTCCCATGGACACCACGCGAGAGCCTTGACGGCCGCGCGATGCTGCAGCAGTCGCTGGCGAGGCGCCATGGTCTGGGCAGATGACGCGGCAAACATCTTGGCGTCCCAGAGGCAGAGGCAATTGTCATTTCCTCCCGATGCGAGCGTCTTGCCGTCCGGAGACCACGCGAGCCCGCAGATCTCTTGCTGGTGGCCCAGCAGCGTCGCTGGTGTAGACGGCGACGCCATGCGCAGATCGTGGTGCAAGATTCTGCCGTCGCGCGAGCCCGAGGTCAGCGTCACGCCGTTCCACGCGAGCGCGCCGATGCGGTCGCTATGGCCGCTCAGCGAGCGCACTTTCGTGGCCGTGGTCGTGTCCCACACTTGCACCGCCGAGCGGAACGTGCCCACGGCGAGCTTGTTGCTGTCGCTCGTCAACTCGGACCCGCTAGCGGACCGGATCCACGCAACCGACGTGACATAGTCGCTACTCTCCGTGCAGGCCTTGATCTCCTGGATCGCGCCCGTGTCCGTGTGGTACAAGTACACGACGCGGTCGAGTGCCACTGCGAGAATGTTGTTGTCGCCCCACGAGACCAAGTTGAGATAATAGTCGTCCCGCAGTTGGGGTGCGTCGAGGATACGCGTGGGCGACATCGGAATGTGGCGGCTAGGAGAGGACGTGGAATAAAGCGATGGGTGGCACGCCACGCCAGTCGGACTGGCGAGATACGACGAAGGAGACTCGTTCTCGCACGCATGGAACTGGAGCAGTGTCTTCGTCTTGCGCGACGGCGTACTGTCTGGGAACAGGTTCGCGACGAGTGCTTCCTGGTAGCGCACACGCCTGTGCATTTGGTCGGCGTGTTCATCACCTATCGTAGACATTGTGGGGGATGAAGAGGAAGACGGCATGCCTCTGTTGGCGGACGAGGAGGAGGAGGAGGATCGAGAACTTGCCGGTGCTGCAGAAGAAAAAGGTAACGATGCGGGTCGGGACGAAGGAGAGGTTGGGCACGCCGCGTCGGTCTCCATGACAAAGCTGCAGTAGTCCATGTCCATCGCGCGCCGCGACGGAATGAAGCGGTCACTCGCATACACGCGCGTGGGCGACTTGCTCGTGAGGCCAAACCGCTGGCGCTTGCGTCTCGCGATGGCAGCAGGGGACGAGGCGTGGACGCCAGACGGATCGAGGAGAAGCTCCTGGTACCATAGGGGCAACGTAGTCGTGGCCACGGGCAGCGCCACGCCTAGCCGTCCCTCGATCGTCACCTGACCATTCATCATCGACCGGGAAAAAGAGAAGAATGAGGGCAAAAGGGAGACTCCGAGCTGCTCATCTGAGCCCATGACGGCAAGAGAAAATTGCCGAATCGACGGGAGCAACCTCCTTGATTAGAGCGCCTTCCTTCGGCCACCATAACGGCTTTTCCGACCTCAAGAGACAGGAGAACAGCAAGAGACGCAACGGCTCGCGCAACGCGAGCGTCGGATCTTTGATGGAAACGGATGCACGCGAAGCGACGCGATCCTCGTACTTAGTCCGCTCCATGTGGTAGTGGAAATGGCTACACTTCGACGGGATCAGCATCTGGTTGTAGCTCTCGATCATGCATGGAGTCCATGAGGGACGTCTTTGGCCTCCACGCAAGACACAATAACAAGAAGAAATGAAGAATATAAATGGTTTTGAAGTGGCTATGCGCAAGGCACGACTGACTCGACTGGCCGCTGCGACCGCAACACCCAACAATACAGTGTAGGGGTTTACCCACTAGGAGTTCATCCCATGCAGACCAGTGTTGGGCTAGATACGTCTACTTGAAGAACCCGAATCCCTTGTGGCGGCGTTGGTGGTAGCCGCCGCCATAATGTCCGCCATAGTGCATGTGCTTGTGTCCCTTGAACTTGCCGTGCCTGTAGTGGCCATGGTGGGCTGGCGCGTACATGACGCCAGGCTGCGCGACGTACACGGGCTGTGCTATGGCGTATGCAGGTTGCGGAGGGTACGCGGGCCCAGGCGGGTGCGGGTACGCCGGTGGGTATGCACCGTGAGCTGGCGGAGGGTACGGATTCGGCGCATGCGCCGGTGGATACGGCTGCTGAGGAGGGTACGGCTGCTGCGGAGGATACGCTGGTTGCTGTTGAGGAG